>JARYHS010007496.1:0-74973 GCA_031002005.1 Vandiemenella viatica
CTCCCCAAGTTCTTTAATCGAGATAAAAGATGGCCTGATTATACAATCTCCGTAACATAATGCGGAGTTCGATATTTAGCCCAAGAAAGCGTGGAATGGAACAATGCATACATCCTTGTTATATATGGATATAAATCAAAGTGAAGCCAGCCGCGTGGCCGCATGAATATACGTGTGAGCACATACGAGCAGATAACGGAGAGGAGAGGGGAGAAGAGGAGAGAGAGAGAGACACACGTATAGACAGACAATGATTAATTTCCAGAGGTATTTTCCTTTTGAGCGTGACCTTGGGTGTACGCCGAGAGGCAAGTCGGATTATAGCTGATTGGCCTTGATTTGTCCCCCAACGAACTTGGCTCAAACTAATTACTCTCCAAATATTTAGCTGCCAAGCAACGCTTCAGACTTTTGCACCATCTCGCGTAATTAATTACATCGCAGGATATTACTCATTAAGCATCCCGTCAACGTTTATAATTCCATCGGACAGTGATTGCAATGCAATATTTGTATGCCGAAATCTTTGGCAAAAGCGAGTTTTTTTGCCTGATTGCCCCGATTTAGTGGTTAGCAAGCTGGGTTACAAACATTGTAGTCATGAGTTCCACTCTGGACATAATACAAATAAGCCATTCACGTGTTTTGCAATCATTTCGTGAACAGTGAACTAATCACTTATAGTTGCTCCTCTATAAGATTGAAATAAAAATGTACAGAGCCAAAGGATTGAGAAAACAATATTTCTTCGAATATCTTAACACTTCTAGGGGAAGAAAATAGATTATTGAAACTCAGATCAAATAAATGCAGTATAGGTGAGACACGAAAAGTCATTTTAACAGTGCTAATTGAAGGATAAGTTGAAAAGTGAGTGAAATCTAAATTACCATAAATATGACGTCACATGATTAAAACTGTGATAGTAGGAATAAGTATATAGTGGAATGTGGAGTAGAATTGGTTAAGACCTGTTTTTATTTATAAAAAACGTGAGAAAATATAAACACAATAATGTTGCTTTAGCTATTAGAAATATGGATTAAGAAAATTAAGATTGGTTTTTTAAAATAGTTTTGATAATTATAAATGGGACAGGATATAAATTTTTTAACACGGAACTGGTCACCCTACCTCAACACCAGACCAAGTATACCTCGTTCAGGAGGGTCCAACTAACCTTCACGTTGAATATCAAGCTTAGCTTTTACAGAATATTTTATGATTTATCTAAGCATTTGGTGGCTACAATTGAACAGAAGAATCAAGACAAACAAATGCGTCTTAAAAATTAATGTCATGAAGCTGTAGTCTAAAATCATGGTTCTCGATTTGTATGTAACACAACTATTGAACAAAAACACATGCTAAAGGAAATACATAGACGAAAAGGTCCTACTATTGATAAGAGTGAAGATAAAGAGAAATTACGGAATAAAGTGAGCAAAAGATTTGTAGAGGAACTTACAATAAGCATAAATAAAAGCCATGAACTGGAACTGAAATGAGAGCAATAGCAAAGAATTACATATCAAAATGTTGATAAATGCAATATAAAAAGTAAAGTAAGAATGTTATGTAGGAATTGAAATTGCATCACGCTTGCAGAAAGAAGAAAGATATTAATTAAAAGTAGGTTCGATTTAGCGAAAAGAGCATTCTTCAAAACCAGAAACATTTTAGAATCAAAACTGACCTGAAGTTGTATATTTTTGATGGAAGCTTGGACAAATAAATTGAACCAAATAAAACGTATAGCTACATAAGTTGAAAACTAAGTTGAACTAATAGGATACGAAATGAGTATATTTTCAAAATGATATTGGAGAAACAAGTGACGATAGTATGTGATGGTAAAAAAAGCTAAGATGTTGGGTCACATATCTGGCTGGTCACATTGCTAATGAAGATTATATTTGTCATACCCGGCCTGGTGGGTAAACGGCAACACTCCGAACCTGACAATCGTGAGGACGTGTGTTCAGATCTCCGTCTTGCAATCCGGATTTCAGTTTTCAATGTTTTCCCTAAATCACTCCAAGCAAATGTTAGGATGGTTCCTTTAAAAGGCCTTCGACGAATTCCTTCCCAATCCTTGTCCAACGTCCCTTTCCGTCCATAATGACCTCAACATTGACGAGCCATAAACAAAAATGTAAAAAAAAACCTGGAAAAAAACACGAAATAACTGTAGAGGAAGACCAAGAAATAACTATTCCAGGAAGATGGTTGCTCAAGTTGTTGTGTACATCCGGAGGGGAAAAGATTAGCGTAGGATAAGATTAAGTATTCAGAGGAACCAGTCAAAAGGGTGATAAAGAATAGTATCTGACTTTCAAGCCATGCTGCTGGCTCATGATGAGGGTATATTATTTTGATAAATTATGCTGTAAGTACACTGCAGTATAAGCACAATGCAGTGAAAAATACTGCACGTGACTTGGAATGGCCTCGAATAGGTGACCCACTGGTTTAGTGTTCATATCGTTCCTCGTAACGAAAAGCGTGACAGACAGGAAATTCCTCTGATGTGTCATAGTACAAGAATTAAGATGACCTAAGATGTACGTTTGACTTTAAAACCACAGCTGAGATTGTCGGGGAAAGAACAGTGCAGAGATCAAATGCAAATGAATTATGGTCTATTAATCAAGGCACCAAGCTGAGAAGCGTTCATAACCAAGAAAAATGAGGTCTGAGGAGGAAATATTCCCAAGATGCGTGTGAAGAGGGCACGGTAAATGTTGAAATACCTAACATTAGAGTTTATGGAAATGAGCCCGAGGAAATGCTTGAGATTAGTTTGAAAGGTGAAGCAGTGAAGCTGCGATGGCAGGAAAGTAATGACCTGTCTCCTGCAACAAAAGTCAACATGCAGTGGACGACAGAAAATGCTATTAATAATGATTTATTAACTGCCCTGTTATTCTTCTACTTTCTATCCTTATTTAAATAACGCAAAATGAAAAAAACAAAAAAAGGCTCTGGAAACGTCTTTTCTTAAAGTCTAAAAGAAACAAATATGTTAACAGCGTCTTACAGTTTGACAAGTACGATAGGACGGCTGATTTATTGGGAACGTGTATAAGCATAAACAGGGCTCTCCCAGTAATAAACTGAACTTCAAAATGCGGCAATTAAACCGAGACGCTACAGACCATCTGCTAGGCTGCAACTTTCCTAGCCCAAGACATACTAGTGCAAATGTCTTTATCTGAATAAGTAATATCGTTCAGGGAAATTAAAAACTTATCTCTCCGTTTCATTGCTCTTAGATCGTGCCTTCCTACAACGTTCACAACATATAACAATACAGAAAGTACGCAGATTGAAAGAGGCCAAGTCATTCAACTTGACTGGCAGTACAACTTTTAATTTAACTTTTTAACTGACTTTCGCAAATCGATCTATTGTACCAGTCTGTACGTTTAAACAAAAATATAGTTAAACACTTAAAGACGCTGGAATGACAGTTACGTTACATGCATATAAATATTTGATAAAATTATGGTGCAAAAAGAAATAAGTGTAGCCAGACTGAAAAATTCTGTGACACGTGTGGAACAGGTAAATAAACATTATTTTCTGAAAACAAAAATTTAGTTAAACTTTTCTTATATGGTTACATCGGGAGAGCACTGACAAAGAGTGGTGACAGTGCTAGAGTTCACAGTGTTTGAATGACCTAAAACAACACCCTTCCTGACACTATAGTAAATATACAAGGCTATCCTGGAATGCGTCTTGTCAGAATTTACTACCGTATCGACATCTGTGTCAGCTAAGTCGCCCACATCGAAAATTTTCAACCTTCGGGTTAAACATGGACCATTAACTGAGTTTCTTTAATGACAATACAGATGCCTAAAGTTTTTTGAAGTACAAATAAATTGGCTTCACTTATTTCGCTTATTAGCAACAGAGTGCTCAACATCGAAATATGCAGGGCATAGTAATCAATTTTTTTTTTTTTTTTACTTCGGACTTCGTCGACTTCGAGAGCCGGGAATGGATAGGGGCAAGGAACCCGAAGGAATTCGGTCACCACCTTTAGAAGGAACCATTCCAGCATTTGCCTAGATAGATTTCTGGAAATCATGGAATGGCCAGACGGAGATTTGAACCCACGTCTTCAAAAATGCCAGGCCCTAGAGTTAGTTGCTCGGTCATGGTCTTAAATTCACAAGGTGATCTGCATAAAATCTGTCATAAGTAATACCTAAGTTTCTCATTTTCCGTAAGCATTGATTCCCTTCCTGCTCTACGAATGCCTTTACATGCTTTTGTTCATCCATATGTTACATATAACCGTTCTTGGTCTATCCCACATTTACTGAGAGGAAGTTACATTCGTATTCTCAAGTTCATAAACGAGACACCTCAAAACTTAATTTATTTAAGGAACAGTTTCTGTTTTGTACAGATGATAAGCAACAGTAATAAAAACACCAACATACGTCATCGTCAACGTGTTTCGCCTGAGGAAATTTCTTCAACTTCGTCTACAATCTTCTTAGAATTATGTGCAATGAACCATTAACCAATATTCCAGTCATCTAAGAATGGAAAACACCTACAAATTTATTTCGGTTTGCCATAGTTCCCCAAAATTTGTTCAAGGGTGATGTCGGGATAGTTCCCTCATAAGATGATGGTCGATTTCCTTACTGTTACTTGCCACCATATAATCTTACTCCTCAACTGACCTTGATGTCGAGGGATGTAAAGCCCTAAACAAAAAAGATAGTTTGGAACATAGGTGGCAAGAAACTTTTGCAGATAACATGAATATACCGTCTTTACTCATCAATATTTCCCTTGCAGTTTAAATTATCTGCCCAAAACTACACCGTGTATGAGTAGTTTGATTATTCAACGGATATTTCACCTAATACTCCATAAATTCACATTCAAGTTGTCTTATTTGATTCATATTTGTCTGAAAGAGCTCTTCTTCACCATCTTTTCACAACTACGTTTGGTGGCTGCCTTCTGAGAGTTTTACTCATAGTTGGCATGGTCAAATTTGGAGCTAAGGTTTTACCGCCGGATGTCCTTGCTGACGTCAGGCATTTTATACCTACTGCCAGGTCTTACTAAGTACTAATGGGGGAAGTGAAGTATTGCCATCTGTCTGTGAACGGTGTAACTATGATCAGCGTGTGATAACCGTACTGTTTCTTTGTGAAATATGTGTTTATGAGCCGGAAATTGGGGACCCACCGGCATTCGCCTTGATGGCTGTGGAAAACCACATTCAAGACAGCCAGCACGTGCGTGCCTGGGATCGTGCCCGGCCCGTTGTACCTCCTCAGCTCACGGAGCCACACTGGCAGGTTCTGCATCTCATAGAGCTGTAAATCTTAAAATTTCTTTTGCATATAAATTTGCTTATGCTTGACTATGAAGATTTCATTCCATATAGGTTTTCACAGTATACATATTTATAAAATGCCTCGTTCTGAATATCGTACTTTTTCTTCTTCTTACAGTTTTCAGTCCTACATTTCTAATTTTATGTATATGTCATGTTACAATCGTGTCTTCAGTAAATTTATCCATAATTTGTATTGTATCTATGCTACATACGACAGTTGCAATCTGTGATGGAGGAACAGTTTTCATCAAGTTTTTACAGTACAAAGAAAGGGTACAAACACAAGAGAAATAATTGAACTACAAGCACCAGAACCCGTTCATTTAACAGAGGCGGCTCAAGGTCAGTCTGCTCTATCCCTACTCCGCTGCCACTCACCTTCAGTGGTAAACTATGTGTGGTAGGAACGGGTGGGGTGGTGAGTAATGAACGGCGTCAGGGAGTACATGACCTCGAGCCGCCAGTTCGGAGTGAACAGGGTATAGTTTATTTTTTTGGCATGGTCACGGAATTTAATAACAACGGAGGCATGCGCAGGCAGTTTTATTACTAATATAATACCACCAATATTTCTATTATAAGCTGTTGTAATTATATTTATCTAATTACTGAGTCGCCAGCCACCATTTAAGTGTGTTTTAAACATATATAATAGTCTCTCCAGTATAATAATGGGTTCACACTGTTTCTTCATATAATTTATTATTTCTTTAGATATTTTAAATTACTTTTGAGTTATTTTCATTAACATCTATAGTTACTGGATTTTTACTGTACATTATGACAATTTGGAATTGCTGTCCACGCAGCTCATGTTTTGTTAACGTTCTCGTTGGTTCTTCTTCCGAGCGTGGGGGTGAGCGGTAACGCTCTGGCCTCGCATTCGGGAGGACGCGGGTTCAAATTTCTTTCCTGCCATCCAGATTTCGGTTTTCTATGGTTTCCCGAAAGCCGGGGTGGTTCCTTCAAAAGGTAATGAACGAATTTCTTGTCGTTCTTCCCCCCCCCCTTTTCCCAGTCTTTTCCTGCCGCTACTGAACTCGACGTCAACGAGGTATAAAGTCATAAGCAAAAGAAAAATCGTTGGCTCTGTGAAATTCTGCAATATGATTGGCTGACACGCGCCTTCCTTCGAAAGTATTCCATACTGATCGACTTGACGCGTGCCTTGGCATGCGAAATGAGAGTGCCAAGCCATTCTGTAAGATTTACGGTCAACGTGCAGTGTAATGTAAATACAGTTTAGTAATGTATTGGTAGCTGTGCTCCTTCTCAATCTTCTGTGATGAATAACGGTGATGTTTATCATTACAAGAAGTTTCTGATAGAAGGATTCATATATGATGTCGAGTTTAATTTTTAACAATAAATCCCACGGTTTTGGCTAACCACTCGGTTGGGATGTGTGATAGTAACAACAGATAGCTATGAAACTGTGAACAAAAGTTTGTATTAGGTATCCTACAACATTGCACAAGTAGTATACTAGTTTTGCAAGAGTAACCAATTTTCCCAGATTCGATCTACATGGGTCTTTTCTTTTAATTAAGGCTTTACTGGTTGTCAACGTCGAGGTCATTATAGCCGGGAGGGGATGGGAACAAGTAACGTGAAAGAATGCGGTCATTGCTTTTTGAAGAAACCATCTCGATATTCGCCTGGACAAATCTCCGGAAATCATGAAAAGCCTAAATCGGGATGACCGAATCAGGAATTGAGCCCACGCTCTCCAGAAAACCTGACCAGGGCACTAATCTTCACTTAATGCCGTCAAGTCTTTCCAGGTTCACTGTCTAATATACTGAAAAGTACCTTCCGACTGGAAAATTGTGTATGTAACTCTCATCTTCAAGAGAAGATATACTAAGGGACGCATAGGTATATCTATAACATCTGTTTGCAGTAGAGTTATGGATCATATTATAAGCTCGAACATCTACACGATAATAATTTACTTAAACCGAAACAACACTGATTTCTGAAGAAAATATCATGTCGAACATAATTCGTCCTATTTACACAAGACGCAATGAAAGTTATTGATGCAGGTTCACAAGTTGATTTATTTTCTCTTTTTTTGGGGGGGGGGGATCTTCTGAAAGGCTTCGACTCTGTGTCACATGACCGCCTTTTAGCAAAGATTCGAGTGCACGGTATATGGCATCAGCTTTGTACAGGATTTTACAACTGGTCGGTCGCAGTATGTCGTCGTTGAAGGAGAAGCCGCTTCAATAATTTAGATATTACATCGGGCGTACCTCTAGAAAAAGTAACAGGACCACTTCTTTTCCTCATTTTTATAAAGGATCTCTGAGGCAACGTGAATAAAAAGTATGAGATTGTCTGCTGATGATGCGATCATCTACAGGGAAGCAAGGAATTCGGCCGATTGCTTAGAAATTCAGCTCGCTCTAGATGTTATTTCGGCATCGTGCGACGAATGGCAGCTTACACTAAAGTCTAAAAATTGCAAGGCCTTGTGCATAACTAACAAAGATAATCCGTTTATTTAGAAATACATAGTAAATAGTTCAGTTATTGATATGGTCGATTCCGTGAAGTATTTGCTCGGACCAGTAGAAAGGAACATGAAATGGGACTTGCAGATTAATTCGTTCGTAGGCCGAGTTAATTCTAGGCCGTGATTCATAGGACGAATCTTGGAAAATTGTAATGAACAATCAAAAAGGGTAAAAAAAACTTTCGTGCCTCCACATTTGGACAACTGTTGTATCGTTTCGGATTGGTTTCGTAGGGGTTTGGTTGACACTATACAGAAAGTAGAGAGAAGAGCCGCTCGACTCGTGACTGCTTGCTGCTCACAGGATTAGTTCGTTGATTGGGCTTGAATTCTGTAGTAGACAGACGATTCAAATTTCGTTTGAACTTATTGGTAAATATGCGTACACTCACTTTCACTTCTACTGCGATGAAATATTTCACATGCCTCATCAGCTTCGAGGTTATTAAGAGGCGGGATGGGACCTGGAACAAGGAACGGGAAGAAATTCGGCAATGGCTTTTTGAAGGAAGCATCCCGGCAATCGTCTGGAGTGTTTGGGAAAACCATGGAAAACCCAAATCTGGATGCCCGGACCGGGATTCGAACCCATGCCGTCCCGAATGCGGGGCCAAGTTGCTTAACTAAATAGAATTGTTATAAAATAGCACTCAATGAAAGTCATCGTTAATTACGCTCTAGTAAAACGTTTCAGTTGTCATCCTGGTCCAGGCTGCATTTCAAGCTAACCGCAAACTGATATAATGACGTCAGTCACAGCAAAGGAAATCTTAACAACTTACGTCATGCCACTTAATAGTATTTTTAACCCTGATTCATACCAAATACATCGCGATAAACGTCGATCTACTTGGTCCTCATGAAGTAGTGTTTTTAGTAACATGGCTCTCGTGAAAACAAATTATATATATACATTTTTTTTTTTTTAAATAAAAAAAAAAAAATTAAAAATATCTTACCCTACGTTGTCATGTGAAATGCTTGTTGTCATTCTGACCCAGGATAACTTTGCTGCTCAAAATTTAGATTTATTACATATCTATGGGCAAATAATTTAACGAAAAGACTACATCAAACGAATATAAATAAATAAAAAGCAATTAATCATTAATATGTTAATTTAAAAGCAATACATACTTTCATAACTTCGCAAATGCCTCACTAAATACAACTGTTATTACATAACGCTTATAATGTATATCATAATCTCTGGACTTTGTTGATCCAGCAACTAAGGCTGGATGCGTGTCGTCAGCGTTACGGGCACGGCTACACGGTGACCAATCTTATCCATTTATTAGTAGAGTTTCAATAAAAACGAATCTTTGTTGAATAAAAAACCCGTGTTTAATGAAAAGACAAGATGTTTAAGTGTGACTGTAAGACAAAAAAGTATACGAGACAAGAATAACATTTTGCATTTCCGGAAATAAATAACGAAGTTAGTTGTCGAAAAGAGCGTTTTCCCTATAAACATTCTCCGAAAGACGTGTTAATTACAAACAGCACAGACTACTAAATATACGGTCGTTTAACGGTGAACGATCATTGATGTGGAAGAAGCAATGGAAGCACTCAAAGAAAACAACATACAGCTTTAAATAATAAAGTAAAAGATTGAAAACCAGTAATTATAATGACCCGTGGTTTGTTGCGCTTGTGATCAATATATATTCCCTAGCGACTGGAAGGGGCGGAGCTGCTACATTTAAATAATAGGTTTTCGGTTGTGCATACAGGAAAGCCGTGAGGCTGCCAGCAGTCACATTTAATTGTAGCGCTAAGTCTGGACCCGCATTATTAAATTCCACCCCGGGGGATTCACATGTTCTGCTTGCTCGCGTTTTGCTCCCTGCG
Organism: Vandiemenella viatica; assembly: GCA_031002005.1. Taxonomy (NCBI): domain Eukaryota; kingdom Metazoa; phylum Arthropoda; class Insecta; order Orthoptera; family Morabidae; genus Vandiemenella; species Vandiemenella viatica. The sequence continues at coordinate 9,756 of JARYHS010007496.1, forward strand.
CTCAAATAAACAATCGCATCTTGGGATCACATCGGTGATTCACTCTGAACACTAGACGTCACATTCTTCAAGTCATCGTCATAGCGACTCGTTGATGAAAACGTAGTTAGATCTGCGGAAAGATTGAGAGGGCAATAAACGGTCAACACTTCAACCTAGAGTTATTCCTAAAAACCATGCAAATCTGAAATCAGTATGGCCGGACTGGGAATCAAACGTGGGTCTTCCAGAACACGGGGACCAAACATTACAGGTTACTAACCAAGTTCGGTAATTCTGTTTCCTTCCCTTTTGATTTATACACCTTGTAACATATCTTAGAATTTCCCATAACGAAATTAGTTTCCAAAATAGCAAGCTTAGTTGAAGTATATGGTACTGCAAATTTAAAGTTATTTTTACAGTTAATTTTGGTAATAATTCCAAGTAATATATATGATATAAGCAATAGTCCAAGTGTTGAGAGTGATCAGAAGACGTAGATTACAATTCTATGGACATTTACAGCGAATGAACAGCTCTAGACTCAGAGGATTTTTGATGTGGTAAATGGTTCGCTCAGGAAAACCAGTTGGTTCCAGGAAATAGAAGAGGACTTGAATCATGCAGGGATCAGCAAGGAAATGACACGGGTTAAGAGGACAATTCAAGAACAAAATTATGAACACAAAATTTAAAATACAAAATAAAACAGGAACAAAATGGACTGAACAAAGGAAACAGGAACACAGTGAGAGTATGAAGAGGTTTTGGGAAGAGAAGAGGAAGAAGACAAATACAAACAAAAACTGAATAATCATGAATAATTTGAGTTTAAACACTCTCCTCAAGGGCAATAATGATTAATAATAATAATAATAATTGTTGTTCAAGTGTAAACAGTAAATTAAGAAGATAAATTCATTTGAACAACTTGTAGAAAAACTAAACCTCAGATTTGGATATGTAATATTTGGTTTCATATAACTTCGCTAAATTAGTATTTTTCGTCATTTTAAAAGATGTTTAGGAGAATAAACAGCTAGAAGATGATAAAGTTTGTTGCTAGAAAATCTTACTAAGAGTTTGAATATGTTAAAAATTGATATGCTGGTAAAGAATTCTGTCACGTAATTTTCCACTCTAAAATCGAAAAATTCAGCTGTTAGAAAACACCTAGGAAATCAGTTTGTAGAAATAAAGTAGCGTAATTTCGGTTGAAATAACATATTAAAATTTTGGAGAGTTTCATGTAGTTTAAAGATTGTTTTCGAATATTATTTGGTATAGCAAGACATGTGCTTAAAGGAAAAGTTAAATATTTCAGGAATATTTAGTAATTCATGAAAAGAAATTGTGTTCGGAGTGAAGTTTAATTAAATACAAAAGTTTCTGAATAAGTTTCATTTTAGTATATCAAGGCATTTAATTGTGATAAAGTGAAATAAGTTTATTGGCGCCAGAAACTCTTTGTCAGTAGATCTTGGATTGAACCACATTCGCGTGGAGTAATATTTTAAAAATTCGTAGTAAATCAAGGAATGCACTTAGAGACTCCAATTTTTTACAGTAACCGTTTTTAAATATGGAAATTTGTTTGAAGCTACTTTAAAGTCTTTATCTTGAACAACTTAAGTAGTCAGATTTTGTTTCCAAACTTTATTCGACTTTTAAAATAATAAACATACTTTATTTGATATCAGGTGGAAGAATAGCAACTTGAGAATAGAATGAAATTTGTTTCAGTGCAGTAAAAGGAATATTATAAAAGTTACGGTAATCACATCTAAATGATTCTTTTCTGGAAAAAATATTAAAGTTATGAAATTTTTTATAATAACTACAGTTGACGTTTGTTACCTATACCCTTCCTTAGCTTTAGGTAAAAAATGAAGCTAAGTGGCGACCTTTCATTTTAGTAAATCAATAGCTTAACATATCCAAGGCGATGCACGGTTACAGTTGAGACAAAGCCTGTTGCACCTAACCCCAGTGCACATCTAAGTCTCACAACCTGCCAGCTTCTAAACCCGTCAGAAATGACGCGGTGAACGCAGTGTCCTCTCGATTCGTTTCTTCGTAACTAAATAGAATTGTTATTAAATAACACTCATAATCACCCGCCCGTGTGGCTCAGAGCGCTGAGGCGCCGCATAGTGGATCAGGGAGGTGCAACGGGACCAGGCACATATCCAGCCCCCCCCGTACCGAACATTCTGATTGCGGTTATTTGCAGTCATCTAGGCGAATCTGGGACGGTCCTCAATCTCTACTGAACTACAAATTTCACAAAATAACGCACTTATAATACAGAACACACAATGTTGCACGTTTTGCACACAGGTGCTAATAAAAGACTTTCCTCCAATAAGTTAAATACATCGGGCCTGACTTATTTTATTTTTTATGCCTCAGCGACTCCGAGGCCATTAAGTGCGGGAAAGGATGGGGGCAACGAACGGGAAGGAATTCGGCATGGACTTTTAAAGGAAGCATCCAGGCATTCACCTGGAGTGATTTTGGAGAAACCATGGAAAAACAAAATCTGGATCCGGACGGGGATTCGAACTCTTGTCCTCCCGTCACCCGGTTAGATCTCAGGCTGGAACTCAGTTCCTCCACCCTCTCTCATGATTCACACTAGCCACACTGGACAAGTGTCTACGTGATCATTGCTGCCCGAATTGGAGGATATAAAAAAAGGCTCATCGAAAACATCTAAATAGCTTCCAAGGCCGTCGAAAATTATGGATTGGAAACAGTGTATTGCCTTATTATTTCCTGGCAACAGCTTCTCACTACATAGAGTTTTTTTTAATTATTATTAAACAACACTCATAACCTTACTTTGCAATGATGTTCACATTTAGGCTCCACGTGGTTCTATTGCAAAACCATCTCCATAATTAATATAAAAATTTAAACAAAATATATATCTTTCTTTACTGTTGGTTTCAAATTTTATGTTAAATGTAAAAAAATATTGAAGTACTACAAAAATAGGTATCGTAAATTCTTTGCTTGCGTCGCCATATTTTTCTTTTTAAACAAAAAAAACTAATCGTAGACCTCAAGTCAAAGGTTGGTTGAACATTCCCTAAAGAAGCATACTAAGCCTGTTATCAGTTCCTTCCTATTTGCCTAACCTAACGATAATCCTACCAGATAAACGGGACCTCCAATTTAACACGGAGTACACACCACGCAAGAGTTCTGTCATAATTCAGATTTCACAAGTTGTGCCAAAGGTGAAGGTCGGGTTAAGGGCTTTTTAAAAACCCCGCCAAGACAGGGACGCGAGCCAAGGACCTTTCGTTCTCCAGTCAGACGCCTTAACCTCTGAGCCATCAGACCCTTCCCAGCTTGGCGTATGGTCAATGAATGTAGCAATAACACTTAAATTTAGAGTTTAAGCATACACAAAACTCCACTTACTTCCCCTCTTTAGCTTACATACCAACTTTGATTTTTTCTCTCTCACACAATCACAGACCTCCTCCCGTTCCAGATCAACATTTTCTAATTTGCTGAACGTCATGTGAAGAATTATGAAAGGGCAGCGAGTAGAGAATACTCTTTCAAGAGTCATACGAGTTGACATCAGTGAGAGGGTAGCGTCGATACTCAAGCCAATCATCTATGTTAACGTACAAAGCATAAAGCAGACGACAGCGACTATTTTCTATCCATACGCAAATCAGCGGCGGGTGGACGTTGAGATTTCCTGACTGCTGAGGTCCTCAGCAAGGACAATGGTGACAAACCCGCTGTCAACCTCTCCTGCACTCAAGAGCTACAGCTGTCAGCTTACTTATCATACTTACAGACAATACGCTGGTGGTATTATATCCCAAGGCAGACGTACTAAAACCCCATACAACTTTTGTGATAGTCCTCAACCCTAAAGTGATTTCCCTCTCCTGCTGCTGTGTACGTCACATATTATCTGACATATACCCGTTTTCAGAAATTGTGCTTTATATCACGTAAGTGTAGTATATGCATTTAGAGTTTTGCTATGAAAGAAATGACTTAAGGAAACTAAAATCTAAAACATTGGGAGGAAATCTGAAACTAGCGAAATGTCAGTTAAATCACAACTTAATTTACACAGTAGATTCCAAGAGAGTGCGTGGTAATTTTGCCATAGTACTCTTCGTCCTTGGATTTGTTCAACAATCGACAGGTACTACTACTTCCCTAGCCTGCACGTTCGCCAGACATGTCGCTCATCTAAAATGTATGCGATATGTCGTTTGTTCTGGTCCCAATGTAACCACTATTGATGCTTTGTGAGCGTACCTACAAATCTCGTGTCGGTGTGTTCCCCAGCAGCATATCCAAGTTTGTTTGTTTTTTGATTCCCTGCCACGACGATTAGAGACATTGACTGCAGCTCGTGGTGTTTTCACATCTTACCGAATTCTAACGATCATAGTTCACGTACAGTGCTATAATTCTAATCATTTGTGTATTGTAATGTGCCTAATCTATTAAATAAATTCCTTTGTAATGGCATGTACCCTTCTAGGTATTACGATTTTTACAGTAGTGTATGTGTGGCCGGACAAGGATCGAATCCTCGTACTCCTGAATGACAGGCTTGAGAGTTACTGCTCACCCTCCAGACACGGTGTTATAATTAATACCAATAACAATGCCGATTGCGTAGCGTATAACGTTAGGATGTTCAAAGTAAGTGAAATGGTCTAGTAATAAATGGTCAATTACAAGTAGGCCTATACATACAACTAAACTGCAGTGTAATACCCCAAGTGATTCGATAACAACTGCTTGAAAATGGCGTAGCATAAAAGAGAAATCTACAACCGAGGCACATCGAAGAGAAAATGAAAATACTATTACAAAAATTTAATAGAGGATCTCAAGGAGACCAAGTCTAGCTCTGATTATTCTTTTACAGCTTTCACTAATTACTACATACCATTTCTGTAACAGAGGTAGTACATATTTTATTTCAAACAACATAATACCAGAAAGAAATATTTTTACCACTAGATTCTGAGGATTTCATTCTGTGAAAACCGTTTCAGAAATTTACCATCGTTTTATAACTCAGTGTAAAATAATGCAGAAAACGACCGGCGCTAAGGACTTAAATATATTGGGTCTAATTAAAATTCTGAAATTAATTAAAACTAATTTTTTGCATTTCCTTAATGAGGCCACAAATAATCGTGAAAAATTATGCAGCAGCAAATAGTAAAATGCCTTACACTCCTTATTAACTTCTTGAAAGAATTAGTATCACAGAAATTATAGAATGCTGACATATAGATGTTTTATACATATGTTTTTGACGTTAGCGTAATTTATATTGTGGTTACGAACGCTCCACCGTTATTGAAAAGATACAGAAGCAAATGTGAACAAAAAAATACTGCTTGCTCCCGCAATTTCAGAAACATTTAACGGTATATTTCAACTCGGGAGTTTAATTCTGTTTTTTTTTTAATACCTTTTCAAAATGGAAAAAGGAACCATCCAATCCTTCTGGCTAATTTTGCATAAACGTTTAAAAACCATAACCAGTTGAATGAATATTCTCAGGTTTGAGTCACACGGTGGATTCAATCTTTGCAAAATAGTATTCTGCTATAAACGTGTGTTTATAATTGCAGCCACGTTGAATTACTGCTATCTGCGGTCGAAATTTAGTGATAGCGACAAATATCAACGAAAGCTAAGAAACAGATGCTGAAAAGTCGTACATAAGTATAGTTATCCGCTTAAATCGTGGTTGTTTAAGATTCGAATTCTGGATAGCAGTCCATGCCGGGTAACGTGACAGCTCGTTAAACACAACATCCAATCACTTTAAAGGGACGTTGCCTCTGAGACCAGAGTCACACAAGGACACTCCAGTCTAGGGCCCAGTGTGTCCCCTTTTGAGCTCATCACCAACAATGCTCAGCCGTGACAATTGATTCTCTCCTCGCACGCCAATTAATTTGGTCTTCGAATACAGCTTCATCATTCCGTTTGGGTCCGCCGTAAAATTCTCGATTCTCGCCGGTGAATTTACGATTATACGTCGTCTGTGCGGCCGATTCACCGCTTGTTTGAATGAGTAAACAGGCTGACACGGTTCACCATCCTCAGCTTACCTTGCAAAACAAAACCGTCGAGGGTATTTCTCAAATAGTAATTGGCATCGGTTACGTCATCCATGATGTTTTAACTTTTAAGCGCAGCATAAAATTTAGCAGTCTGATTCAGAGTAACTGAAAGGCTTTAAACAGTGGACGACAAAACTCTTCTCCGGGATTGGTACCACGTATGGAACCAACCTATAGATCGAACGGAAGAAAAGATACTACTTAATATCTGATTATATCTTTTTTCATACCATACTTAGTCTCCCAGCCGTTAGTATAGTGTGTTAACTGGAATAGTGCAATGGTAGTACAAGTACATAAAGGAGGGGTGATTAATAGGGTCGAAAATTGAAGGGCGGTCAGTTTATCAGTGGTAGGTAAATTAATGGAGAGATTGATTTTAAATCACATCAGAAATGTTTATAATGCAAGAAACTGGTTTTTAAATTGACAGCGTGGCTACTCATGCGAATCTCAATTAGTAGGCTATATGCAAGATATTTCCAATGAAATTGACAAGGAAGCCCAAACTGGTAGTGTAGCACTGAATCTTTCTAAAGTATTTGACATAGTGAGCCATAAAATTCTGTTAATTAAGATAAAAACCATTGGAGTTGAAATAAAAACTAGTTGATGTGTAGAAGAATTCTTAAAATGTATAAAGAATAGTTAGGATAGGGAATTAATTACCAAAAGAAGTGAAATTAAAATAGGAGTGCCATAGGGTAGTGTATTGGGACCATTGCTGTTCGTTATTCTAATGGATGATTGTGTTGATGGTTTACTGTCAGAAGGTAGGTTGTTTGCTGACGACATAATGTTATATATGAGCATCAAAACGGTGGAAGACTCAAGAGTTGCAGCGTGATTTGGACAGGATATCTAGCTGGGTAGGTTAACATGGGATGAAGATAAATGCAAAGAAGAGTCTGTTTATTACATACACACTTAAAAATCTAAAGGTTGATGATGATTATAAGGTGAAAAAGAACTGCTTGTTGGAGACATGAAATTTAAATACCTTCGCATAAAATTCAATAGTAAACTCAACTGTTCATGACAAAGGTTTCAAAAGCTTTCATTTATCTGAGAGACTGGTGAGGGGATGTACTAAGCAGTGAGAGAACCAGGTTACAGAACTTTAGTAAGACTATTGCTTTAGTATGGTGGTGTAGTATGGGACCCACATTTTGGGTAGCAAGTACAGGTAGGAAATTACTGCAGAATACAATCAGTAGCTAATATGATGAAGTAGCTGAAATGTGATTCATTGGAGGACAGGAGGAGGGTGGAGAGAGTTGTGGGACTGTACAAGACGTATATCGGTGATGAGGCGTGGAATGATATTGGTCAATGAATTAAGAGATGTGCATTGAAGGGAAAAGATGACAACAACCATTAGCTAGCACTCAATTTCCGGGATAAGGGTGTTGCTAAATTTACTATCATAGGTAAGGGGGTCAGGGATTGGAATAAGTTACCAAGAAAAATGATGAACAGTTCACCGAAATAGCTGAAGGAATTTAAAATCAACATTCCTAGAGGGCAAACGTAGGTGGTTTCAAGAAAGGGGGAAAATGTGTTCCTACGAAAATTGCAACCGGGTATGCACAAAGTCGCAATTAAAACAAAATACCAAATGGGTTGGACGATAAAACCCCGAGGTTTCCACAGTAGTTCTGCCAGCAAACACTACTTCCACCTCCACGAAGGAGATGGAAGCCGTGTAACGTCTGGACAGAGCACACCGTTCGGCGTGTAACAGACGGGAGAGGGGGAAAAGCGAGTCCCTGGTGCCTTAAAACTAGAACTTTCCGAGAAAGGGAGATAACACCGACAGAAAGTCAGTCAGGTTGGGAACTCCTTGAAGAAGCAACACATCATCCGAATACTTCAGGATGAGGCTGTATACTCTGAATCGTCAAATCATTAAAACTTTTATGACCGAACAGTTTTATGAAGACTAATCATAAAAGCTGATGATGAAGTGAATCAGCTTCAGAGTTTCCATGCTTCCGCGGTATCAGAAAAGAAAATATGGCGAAATAATGTTCTGCGATCAATTTCTACAGTCTACCGCGCTGTTTACTTTGGGGGCGTCCTCTAATTACGTTAAGTGTTTTTTCCGGAATTCCGGACCCCCTCCCCTCTGGTGAGATCAGATCAAACCCCCCCTTAAGATTACGTGAGATTTTGATGATATCGCCCCCCCCCCCTCTTGTTGATACCTTTTTTTAGCTCTTTTTCTTCCGAGAGCGGTTTTCCCCTCCACAAAGGCGATTTCCGCGTCTTTTCTAGAACTTATATACCCCCCCCCCCCCATTTCACTTCACGTTATTAATTGACGTCCGTTTTCCGGATTGTACTGACGGCCATAATATGATCTAAGAAACGTTTCATTTTCTAGCAGCGTAAAAACAAATTTGGAAAAAAAATAGTTCGGAGTCACTGCAATGGGCAATGTTAGTTGATCTGAATATTTTACATCATGACCCACCCTGTATACCTATATGATCTAATGCGCACTGATATTTACTCCACCAATCACATGTATGTAACAAACCTGTAGATCCAATGGAAGAAAATATCAGACATCTGATTATATCATTTTGTATGCCATACTTAGTCTCCCTGGCGTCTGCAGTTACTGTAATGTGTTACGCCCCGAGATTTCCTGTGCAGTCTGCCAGAAACACTGCTTCCACGTCCACGAAGTTGCAAGACATAGCCTGTGCGTATTCGGTTGAGCCTAGGCGATACAGCTCGAGTTTGGTCCAACCCCGGCGATTCCTTGGAGACGGGTGCAAGAAACAGGAAGTAAGTCGCTTATCGCAATTTGAAGGAACCATTCCACCATTCGCCTGAGGTGATTTCGAAAACGATGGATCCTACGTCCTTCCGAATACCAGATGCTCAGCGCAGCATCAATCTCCCCCATGTCATTCTTCCTGTGGTAGACTTCTAAGCTAGTGCTACTTGCAGCAAACAAGCCACTGAAACCAGACAGTATGTATATAAGAAACCACCAAAACGTCTTGACGGCGGACGGTTGATATAACTAGGTTTAAGCGCACGTATGCTTCCGGCCAGAACAGTTATCCATATTTTGTTCTATTAATCACATTTTAAATATCTTTTCGACCTCTGTTCAAGCATGTTTTCTTTTATTGCTGGAAAAAAACATGATTAATGTTGAGGGCGTCAAAAATCAGCAAAAATAAAACAATGGATAAGTTTTCAGACAATAGATAAAGGATCTTTCACATCGCAAATACGCTTATCTCTGAAGGTTGCTAATTGTAACTATTTTATTTATAAAATTGTTTTTTACGCAGCTAGACAAAAATGCCTTTATAGAAAAATGAAAGGATGCCAAAGGCTTCTAGACAATAAAAGGAAACATTAAATTTTGACAGAGAAAAAAAAAATTGATGGAACAAAGTCAACGGGTTTAAGAAAATAAATCAAAATGTAATACTCCTGTAAAAGTCATACAGTGCCGGTGTACACTAGGGGCATATTTCTGGAAGCTGTGACACAGGAAGAAGGCTTCTAGGTTGAAACCAATAACAGATCAACTCCTCCATCATTCAGCTAATAATAAGTGATTAGCTAAGATATGCTTGGTATTCAACCCGAAGGTTGGTTGGACCCTCCCAAAGGGATTATACACAATTTGGTATTGGAGTTAGGGTGGCCAGTTCCTTTCCTCCTTACATTACCTAACGCGGTAATCCTACCGGGTATATGGGACCTGCAGTTTAACGTGGAATCCGAACCACTGAAGCGATGTAGCGTAGAAGCTGTGCCATAGGTGAAGGTTGGGTTGAGGACCTATGAAAAATCCCCGCCGAGACAGAGATTCGAATTGAGGACTTTTCGATTTCCTGCCTTAACCACTGAGCCACCAGACCGCTCAATAAACAACTATATGAATCATCTGGCAGCTACTTTCTAAAGAAACATGTGTAGATTGCTGACACTACAAACATTACATGACTTCTGAGTCCGCTTTGCAGTCACATTTTATTACAACCATCAGAAGAAGTCCGGTTGCGTTCCAATTACATAGTCGGTGCTTCAGATCCGGTTGTTATAACTTGGGATATCTGCCAAGTTTCTAGTGCACATTCAGACAGTCAAACAAATCGAATCACAGTGCAGTGAAATTTGTCTTTCGTTAGAGTACGTTTTCCAACAGACCTTGTATCTATAATCAATAGTGTAAACGAAAACTTCTGTGATGGGAACCTTTGAGTTACAAGTTTCCTGAAATATCTTCATAGTCTTATTCACGAGTCTATCACAGATATTTTCGGCAAAAAAACTCTAAACGGAATAGATCGTCATGTTTTACTTTTGAATTACTTAAACTTCTACAAAAAATATGTTACTTGTTCTGGATTTTGTAACGGATATCAAATAATGGAGCGTGGTGGGTGAGCGGTAACGCTCTGGCCTCGCATTCGGAAGGACATAGGTGCGAATCCCCGTCGGGCAATTCAGTTTCGCATGGCTTCCGAATCACTCCAGGGGAATTCAGGGATGGCTCCTTCATAAAGTTCCGTTGTCGAATTTCTTCCCGTTTCTTGTCTCCAGTCATATCCAAGCTCTAACGACCTCGACGTCGATGAGGCGTAAAGCTCTAGGGAGTAAATTAAATGAAATAAATAAGCAAATATAATATGAAATAATTTAATTTAATGGCTTAACTAATTTGCAACTTATATTCATTGCATACAGGGTAGTGGTATGTGAAGTAGATTCCTGGTAGTACTGTACGTTGGTTTTGGGTTCAGGCACGGTGTTTTCTATGGCATTCTCTGTGGCATTTTGTGCTCTACGCAACTGTGCCATTTTTTTCAATTCTGATACTTTTCTCTCGTGTACAGCGGCATCTTAGGAAAATTGGCATTTTTTCAAACTTTCTTCAGATTCACACCATCGTATCTTTTAGTGCTTTTAGGATACAAATTTGGCGCCCATAATAAGTTTTAACTAAATACTTCTCTTGGAAACAGCGCTTGTTTCAGTCAGATCGGATAGTTAGTCCCCGTTAATGCACACTTGTTGAATCAGAAAAGTCGGAAATCGTGGTTATTTTGCACTCGCAGTTCGTGACGTCTGGCTGCCAGGAATGTTGCAATGTTACTGGTGAAAACTTTTAAATGAGACCAAAATAGCGGCGGTATGTCTATATTTAGCCGAGTTATTGAAGTCTGAAATGACTTAGACAGAAACAGTCGCTCATTTGGTCGCGATTGCCTCCCAACACACAGACCGAGAGTGGTGGGTGAACGGTTAACGCTCTGGCCTCGCATTCGGGAGGATGCGGGTTCGAATCCCCTTCCGGGCATTCAGATTTGGGTTTTCCATGGTTTCCCCAAATAACTCCAGGTGAATGCCGGGATGCTTCCTTCAAAAAGGCCATGGCCGAATTCCTTCCAGTTCCTTGTCCCCAGTCCCATCCCGCCTCTTATGACCTTAGCCGTCGACGAGGCGTAAAAAAAAGAAAAGAAAACGCAACACACAGCTTCCATTTTAAAGAGGTTTTCATGTCAGAAAGATCTTTGGTGAGACCCCTCTTCGGAAGATTCGCTTCGGTTTCCATCCTTCCATTTCTTCATTCTCATTCTTTGTTAATTTCACCTGCTTTTATCCTTTTCATCATCTTTAAGATCTTCCTAGATTTTAACATTGTCCTTACATTATCGTATCGATATGATGGATGCCTCGGAAACCTTAATGACCATTCAGTATGTGTAACAGGTTTTCTTTCAGTGAACCTGAGATCTAAGTTGGTAATATTAAAAAATTAAAAAAAAAACAATGCTGTCAAGTCTTCCGTGATTGTTCCTCCTGCAGCTGTGGTTGCTTCGCAAGCTGACAGGAGGTTAGGTACAGTTATGTCAATTCATCACTACGGTACTTCCAATGAAATTTTATTACCTTCAGTTGAGTGCCTTGCCTCCTACTCCACGCCTACCGCAGTACATAAGACACCACACAAACAGTCCTGGGTTGGTGTCTAGCTTACAGCATTCGTGTTATTACTTGCAAATTATAGGAACTAAATACTACTTTCTCTTTATTTATTTGTACAGTCAGACAGTTCGTTCACTAGAGTCTATAGAAAACTGTTAATTCATAACACTATAGTAATATTTTTTTTAACTTATGCCTTTACGCCTCGTCGACGTCGAGGTCATTAGAGGCGGAATGGGATGGGGACAAGGGAGGGGAGGAATTTGGCCATGGCCTTTGAAGAAAGGATCTCGGCATTCACCTGGATTGATTTGGGGAAACCATTGAAATCCCAAATCTGGATGCCCGGACTGGGATTCAAACCGGCGTCCTCCCGAATGCGAGGCCAGAGCGTTAACCGCTCACCCACCACGCTGTGTGAATATTTTCTAATTAGCAAGTTTTTAAAAACATAAATCGTATATACTGCGTACATAGAAGGATTAATTTACTTTCATTATTACACACTGTAAGTTATCACGACCTATTACTAATACTGTTACCCAATAATACTTAAAAACTATAAACCGAGCGTGGTGGGTGAACGGTTAACGTTCTGGCCTAGCTTTCGCGAGGACGCAGGTTCGAATCCCCGTCCGGGCATCCAAATTTGGGTTTTCCATGGTTTTCCCAAATCACTCCAGGCGAATGCCAAGATGCTTCCCTCAAAAAGGCCATGGCCGAATTCCTTCCCGTTAGGGTGCTAATAACCTCGATGTTGACGCGCCCTAAAGCCCGAAGAACAACAACATCCTTCCCGTTCCTTGCCCCCAGTCCCATCCCGCCTCTAATGACCTTAGCCGTCGACAAGGCGTAAAGCCATAAGTAAAAAAAAACTATAAAATTGAATTTTTAGCAGTAAAGTTCATTTATCGCTGGCATCCGTTGAAGAATAAGTTTCGTTAAATTCCAGAAGCCACACCTCCGGCATCAGCGTTCCACTTAGTAGTCTATTAAATTATTTGTCAATTTTGGGAATCTTGATCCACTCCCTACAAGGATTGTCCTTTAGTTGTTGTTGTTGTTATTGAAGCTTTAGGGTGCGTCGATAGCGAGGTCATTAGCGCCATGATTGTGATATCCTGAGATGATGTTAGTTTTGCTGAAACCGATTCCGCACTAAATACTATAGAAACACTCAACTAAATGGATGGAACAAACACATAACAGCTTAGTTTTTTATGAATAATCTGATTAATCTAAAATTTGAGCATGGAATTAGGCATGGTTGGTTTGAATTAAGTGATTTTACTTCTTGGAATCTCTACACTGACTGTGTTGCTAAAACACGTTATGAAACAAAACACAGTGTCTTTGTGAAAAAAAAATGATTCTGAGTGTAGGTTTTACTGCTGCGTGCGTTAATCAGTTAGCTTTAGAACATTACAAAGATTTCTGGGATTCGTACTTGTGTTTTAATCTGGATGTTTCTCTGTGCTGCAAAGCACATTAATTTTGCTGCAGTATACGTTTTGTGTTTTTTTCATTGAGGCCGAAATTTGAAAAACTAGGACTCCTCTATCAACTCTGAATATATTCCAAAGCGTCTTGATTCCTGTTTTCAATCAGTATAAAAGATATGATGAAGATCAGCAGATGTATATGGACGAAACTCCAATTACTAAAAATTTAATTAAGTTTGAGGCGGAAGATTTATAGAAACAGATGTGACTGTCATTGTATTACGGATTACGTCAGATTCTTATAGTGTATTTAATAAGAAATTGACGATAATTTATTGAAGATCCTTTTAATCTTGTCTGTTTATTTTTATAATTATACATTCATAAGCATATCTTGTTGCATATAGGAAGATCAAACAAAATTTTGGAGAAATGAAGAAAATAGGTGTGAACATAATAGCCGCCGATGGGTAACCTATTTTCAGCTCAGACCATAGAGCTAACCGATGGAAGGAATATATTGAGAAATTGTATGATGGGGACGACTTGAACCATAGCATAATAGAAAAGGAAGGCGATGTCAACATTAAAGACTTAGGAGATCCTGTTTTGAGAACTGAATTTCTGAATGACTTGAAAGCAAATAAGGCAGCTAGAATTGATGAGATCCCTGCAGAACTTCTGAAATCCCTAGGAGAAGAAGGAATCAAAAGATTATTCAAGCTGATATCAAAAAGTTATGAAACAGGAGAAATTCCAACTGATTTTAATAAAAATATCATCTTCACACTTCCGAAGAAAACACAAGCCGACAAATGTGAGAATTATCACACCATTAGTCTAACATCACATGCTTCAAAATTACTGACAAGAATAATATAAAGAAGAATGGAAAGGATAGTAAAGACATAGTAGGTGAAGATCATTTTGGGTTTAGGAGAAATCACGGTACAAGGGAAGTAATTCTGGCTTCAAGATTAATACTTGAAGGGCGGATCAAGAAAAACAAAGATATTTTTATGGCATTTGTTGATTTAGAAAAAGCTTTTGATAATGTTAGGTGGGACAAGATGTTCAAAATTTAAAAAAGGTCAGGTCTAGAGTATCGAGATAGAAGAATACTTTATAAACTATATAAGAATCAAGTGGCTGTAATAAAAGTAGAGAATCATGAGAGGCAAGCATCAGTTGAAAAGGGTGTGAGACAAGGTTGTAGTCTATCTCCGTTAATATTCAACTTGTATGTAGAAGAAGCAATGAAGAAAGTCAAAGAAAAATTTCCATGTGGTATAAGTTTTCAAAGAGAAAAAATCAGTATGCTACGATTTGCTGATGACATTGTCTTGTTAGCAGAGAGGGCTGAGAATATTGAGAAATTACTGAATGACATAAACAAAATACTGAAGGAAGATTTTGGCCTGAATATAGATCTAAGCAGGACTAAAGTGATGAAATGTAGCAGAAATGATACAAATACTAGCAGAATTAAATATAAAAATAGGATCGGATGGAATTGGAGAAGTAAGTGAATTCTGTTATTTGGGTAGCAAAATTACAACCGATGGCTGAAGCAGTAATGATGTTAAAAGCAGAATAGCTCTAGCAAAAAGAGCCTTCATGAAAAAGCGAAATCTTTTAGTTTCAAATATTGATCTAGGAATTAGAAAAAAACTTTTTAAAACTCTATGTGTGCAGCACAGAACCTTACAGTAGCGAAAAATGGACTTTAGGAATACCGGAAAGAAGGAAAATTGAAGCATTTGAAATGTGGTGCTACAGAAGAATGCTGAAAATTAAGTGGACAGACACAGTACCAAATGAACGAGTTTTAGAAATGATGGGTGAGGAAAGAAGTTTGTGTAAGAAGCTTACAGAAAGAAGAGACTTTGAGACATGCTGGATTGGTTAATTTGCTGGTGGAGGGAACAGTCGAAGGTAAGAACTGTAGAGGAAGACAGAGATTATAGTATATGAAGCAGATAATTGAGGACTTGGGTTGTAAGTGATATGTAGAGATGAAGAGGTTAGCACAAGATAGGAAAGGATGGAGGATTGCATCAAGCCAGTCGAAAGACTGATGACAGCAAAAAAAAAAAATTTATAAGCAAAAGCAAATCGTGATGAAAGATCCATAGTTCAGTATTGGTCTGTCTAAGTTACTGTTTCATCAAGAGAAGTGCTAAACTGCAAGGTGGCCGCGTAGCTCAGGTAGAGCTGCTGAATGCGGCCCGGACTACCGGGGTTCCATCCCCGACGAAGCCGAGGATTCTTCCTCGAAGCTGAACGTCAGGAAGGCTCTCCAGGCCCATCAGCCTGCTATCCAGTGAGTACCGTGGAGGAAACTCCGCGGGAAGAAGAATAGCGCTGACCCCGTCACATCCATTCCAGTGACGAAGGTTGTGCAGGCAGTGCGGAGCTCTACCTCTGTGAATCCTACGGGATGCGGCAGGAGCCGTCGGAAACCCGTGACAAAGAAAAAGTGGTGATCTGCAACTGCAGTTTTACATTTATGCTAAAGTTTCTGCTTCCTGTTTCAACCAGGCAAATTTCGAGTTTGCATATTACGCGGAAGCTATGTTGGCTATGTTTCAGGAGAAAGCCGATTTGTATAGCATTTCTTCCGTATAACAAAATGAAGCTCTCAATACATTCTGATCACACAGTAACGAGTGCGGCTATCTAATATTGGAATTTCGACGAGGATCGACGGCTTTAAGAACATTTGCAATTGTTTCGTCCACATTTCAGACTGATTTCTACGCATACATCAAAGCCGTAATTAATTAAATAAATATGTTTTAAGGAGAAAATGTTTGGTGTTGATTGCATCACTGCTTGAACTCATCACATAGAAGCACTTCGAGGGACCCTCCATCTATAAATTTGCATATTATGTGGTTAGTAATTAAATTCGATGCAGTGATTCATATTGCACTATTTAATATTGGAAGTGATGCGGTGATTGTATAAGCACTAACAGATGACAAATATTAAGAAATAAGATGGAAAGAGAGAACAGAAATCAATTTTGCTTTCAACTGAGCTTCCAATCCAAAACTTGTTAACGTGAAATAGATATGATTTATAAAACTACAAATGGCTCTAGAGTCTAGAGCATACTGTTTGTCTCATAAAAACAGATGATTTATTTTAGTATGATACGGTAATGACTGTGGAAACAATATTTAAAAACACCAAAAGATTATTGTGTTTTATGACTACTGTTATGTTTAAGAAATTATAAAAGTTTTTGTATAATTAGTGTTTTTCTTCAACCTTTAGCACGTGAAAATTTCAGAACCTGGTTTGAATCGTTTTATTCAACAATAATGAGAGTATACACAAATCACTCGCATACGAGACAAATTTGAAGGGCTAGGTCTAAACTAGGAATACGACTATTACTGAAAATGAGGACTGTGGGAAATGACTCAAAAGTCAAGTCAGTCCAACCCGGCACGGTGGTTGGCTTTATTCTGGCTTCTCTAGCTCTCAGATTTCGATATATTAAAATAAACGGAATGGGTCCATCTCATTATTTCTGCAACAACAGGTGGCATAGAATCTTTGGAAATACCGTAACCAGAATCATAACACATTGCTTCAAAAGGATACAAAAAGTAATATGAATAAAATGACACTGCCAAGAGGATGAAGTTTACTATAGCCTAACTATGCAGAAAACATGAATCGTGTTATACAAAACGAAAAATCGTGTGAAACTTTCTGCTAAGGCCACCACCGTGTATTCAGTACTCACCAGTTTCCAAGAGAATAAGCGTAAGATGTGAAAACCGATGATAAATAAGGATTTTGAGCTCGTAGACACAGACTGGCTCTCGGGAAATGGATACGCAAACCAGTGTTTGGCGACTAGTGCTGCCATCTAGCGTCACTCTGCTGTACTGTTCACTGGCCGCATGGGCGCAGTAGGAATATAGCATAACCTATGATAGGATAGCACAGTTAAATAACGTCATAACAACTACTCCCGACGTTTGTTTAAGCACCGTAGTGGGTCAAAAAGTATCGAATAATTAACTGAATCAGACTCGCTTTAAAATCTTTACTTGTTTCAAAATATTTCTGTTCAAAATAACACCAACAACTTTGGCTAACGATGGAGGGTAAGTTTTCGTAAAGCAAATAATCTGCACTCTGCTTAGACGCAACTGTCTTTACTGCAATCTGTTACATGTTTCTCAGTTAAACACTGCATGATATTATGTTCTGGAGAATTTTATTGAATGATTAATAAAATATTTCTCAGGGAAGGGTATAAATGAAGAAGTCAGTAACAGATAATTTTTTATACAATTTGAAGATTAAACCAAAACACTCTCGAAGAATGAGTTTTGCCTACCGCTATGAAAATATGAATTACATTATTTAAATAGGAGGTTTATGTCAATATTTTAATGTAAATACTCTTTACTAAAAAGCATATTATCAGTAATCACTGTGTTTAGAGGTTTCAAGTCTCTTCTGTTTCATTAAGAACTAGACATACAACAATGATGTACTGTCTTTCACAGCTTCATTTTGCTATATGACTTCCGAGATAAAAGTTCTAAGAGCAGATAACAGACAATACAAACACCAATAGTTACACGTTACGGAAATTTACAGCAGTAATGCTGTTTTATTTGAATAAAGATTCAGTATTTTTCATATTTCTTGTATCGATACCCCACGAAAGATTAGAACATGTGCGAAGTACACTTGTACTTAGCTGTATCGACCAACCCAGAATTACTCTCAACGTTTCGCAGTATTGAATAAAACTCTGTTGTTTATGAAAACGAACGTATCCGATAATTCATCCAGGTGCCAAGAATTTCCTTTCATAGCAGAATCTGTGTGTAAAATTTACCTTCGATTTGTTCGTGAAACATTCATTGCCGAACCCATTTCTCGAAGGTGGATCATTATTCGAAGTAGTAATTTCTTGGGATATCTCCTGGACAATGAGCTCTGGGGCGGCCCCATGTGTTACAAGAGCATAACACAAATCTGAAAGGCCGAAATAAGCGCTTCAGTTGGAGTACAAATAAAAGAGCGCTTGAGGAATGGGTGTGCCTCGGGCTACACGCTCCCTTCCCTATTCAACATTCCCAAAATATGGACGGCCTATAATTTCCTTTGCTTACATTAATTGTAACCAGATAAATCTACGGAGCCTTGTTTATTAAGAATATTATACAGAGTTGTAACTTTAAAAGCGCAACAAATTATCGTATTACTAATATGCATCGTGGTGCATTCTTTCTATAAACTTAATTTAGAACAAAAATCTCGACTATATATCTCTAATGCGAGCTAATATATCACTTTACCCCTCACGGAATAATATGTGGCTGTCTTGTATAAATATACATATTCATATATTGTGGAGTTTCGACAGTTTCGTGGCCGTATTAGGGAATTCAGCTTCTGGGGAGATCTGGACAGCGAGGATTTATTGGGGAGCATAAGTAATGCGTGCGTCGGTTCAGGGTCAAAACGCCCCCGCCTCAAGCATCAATCACACCAGCTCCACGTACAAACGAGCTCAATCTCGCTCTTAAGTTTCGCATCTTTCAAAAATTTCTTGGATACCCACTGTTAGTACAGGTGTTGGAAACATTAGAATCAAATTTGTTATTTTGTAAACGGTACGTTCCATAATGATCTGTTACAATATTTAAAAACTAAAATCTAAATCTGGAGTGGCATTTCAGTTAAATAAATTTGTTACGTAGAACTGTTAAAAACATGTGTTTTCCTGCAACTAAGCGCCACGAAAGACAAAAAATTGAATTATTTTTCTTCTGCTCTTCTTTCATGACACTCATTACAGGACAAAAATTTCCCCCGATCTTCCTACGCTTATTTTATTCCTCGGTTTATAGTGTCTCACTTTCTGCATAACTTTCCGTTCATCCATCTGTCTTGTTATGACTATTTAACAACAGTTTTATATAAAGTTTGTTTGATAAAATACTGGGTGGTTAAAACAGTATCGAATAGTTTAGGTGATAGTATGCATCAAAACAAGACAGAAATGTCTAATAAAGATTGGGCCGCAAACACATAACTGTCCTGCATGGCATCTCGTACAGGACCTAACAGGACTGTTAATCAATGAGGGCGGAGGCAGACATTGTGATAAACGAACGTCACATTGCGCACCTGTATGGCTTTGCGACCCAATGTCTATAAGACATTTTTGTCTCGTTTTGATGCATCAAATCTCCTCATAAATATTCCATACCTTTTTTTTAACAACCTGCGTATTCTTATTTCTTATGTTAATATTCTTTGGATTCTCTCTTCTTGTAAATCCCTTGACCTGAGAAATCCAAAAAAAAAGTAATAAATAATATAACAATTTAGCATTAAGGGTGATACAATTTTAACATTGCAGTGATTCTCTTACAGAAAAAATATTATCAGTTTTAGCTAACTTGCCAACTATTAAACGATTTTTACACTTACGATGACAACATGGATCCACAATATTTCGTCAGTATTTTCGAAAAAAATTTGAAAAAGCTGCACAGCTGTTTATGGGTATACGCAACAACGTTCTGAACAATATTGTATTATTTGGTTTCACGCACGCTCCAATATTAAGCATACCTTCCTTATTCCTTTACTAATTAACCGTTGACCTTGATAGATGGTGGGAAAAGGTTACAAAATCTTTTATTTATTGAAAACGGTGATGAGATGATGTACCAGTAATATGAGAGAATTGAGTTACGAACCTTTGGTCAGAATATGGTGGAGTGGATTGGGGCCCACATTTTGGGGGGTATCAGATACAGGAGTTGGAATTGCAAATGAGAGTAGCTATAATTGTTTGTTGAAATTGTTGCAGGACACAGTCAATAACTGATATGATAAAGGATCTGGATTGAGAGTCACTGTAAATTAAGTGAATGTTACTTATAAGCAATTTTTATCCAGTAATCCGGTATAACTACATGACAGATTACAGAAAGATATGTACAAACTAGTTTAACTGCAACTAACTGAATAATGGGATACTCTAAGAATAACTGGAATATATCAATAAAAACCACCAGCCTTATAACAACAATAAGCGATGTTTGTGATTCAATATAATATTACAGGTTGTAATAGCAGCTGTAACTGTTATAACTGTAAGCGAGACCAAATGTAATATTATAGAATTAACTAGAGAGTAAGTCAAAGTGTAATGGAACTATATGCCAAATTCCTTGCATGAAAATATTTTGTACAAATCTCAAAACACTATGTAATCAACAATGTAAAAATTAATATGTAGGGCCTAATTTAGTCACTAAGATATTAGGCTGTATAAATGAAGGATAAATAAAAAAAAGTCACTGGAAGAAAAGAGGAGGATGAAGATAGTGCTGGGGTTGTACAAGAGGTATGATGGTGATGAGGCTTGGAATGGAATTGGTAGATGAATTAAGCGTTGTGTATGGAAGGGAAAAGATGACTATGTGCAATAGCTGGCACGCGATTTCATGCATAAGAGAGTGGGAAAATTTTCTTATTGGGTAAGGATGTCAAGGACTGGAATACATTAACAGGGAACGTGATAAAAAAAATTACCAAAAATGCTGGAGGAATTTATACATACAGTTCGTAAATGGCAAAAATAGATGTTTGGTGGAATTTTACTGTCAAAGTATATATGATAACTAGCTGATACCCGCAACTTCGTACGCGTGGACTTAAAATGTCATTACCAAAATTCGATATAGAAAGCTGTTAGTAATTTAAGATTTGTCCAAAACAACACCGAGTCAGCATAATATGACAGGAAAGCCATCACTATATCATTCTACCGTCGAATACGTCTCATGAAGAGAATCAATTTCCAACATATTTAAAAACAGAATAACAAACGAAGGTGCGGGAATATGGAGGAGAGGGGGAGGGCTTTATTTTAGCTTGGTCATTTCTTCGTTCTTCAGCATGAGCATCAGATTCTTAGGTTCTAATAACTTTAGCTGCTCGTGCTCTGCTACAGCTGCACCTTAGGCCAGCTTTACGCCCGCAAGGCATGTCAGAAAAGAAGACAAAATAAATTGGTGCCAGAAGCTTTTAGAAAGACACAAAGTAATAGTAAAATGTAGAGCAAATCGACATCTATATTAAATAATAATTTACTAACAAAACATACACTAAAAAACTGCGCGAGAAGCTCAGCTTGAGCAACCGACGTAACATTACAGACTAACACACGCATCCGTCTGTCTGTCACCATTCGAAAAGTTCTCAAAACTTCGTGATTTATACTGTTATTCAAACCGAAAAAATTGTCTTGTGTCCTTACTACAGATACAAAGTATTTCCTTGTCAAACTCCATCAGTATCGGTACTGCCATTTAGTCGACAAAACGTAACGAAAAGACAGAGACTTACTATCGCATTTATAATATTATTAGTGCAGATCATTCATACACTGCGGGAGAAACAACGGTTGGTTGATCAATATAGCGTAAAATAGTGTACAACTACAGCATTGTTAGACCGCGTACTATTTGCCAAGCATTAGACCCCTAAATTTGGGTTATCTGCCGTTTAACATGGAATCCGGAAAAACTGACCGTCCAGGCGTGGCTCTTACGATCAAAAACAATTCTTAAAAATATTTGCGTCCATCGCTATTTGAACTGGAGACCACGGCGCAAAAATTAGTAAACAAGCGCGTAAACCACTCAACTAGCAGCCCGCGAGCCGTGAACGTACTGTACTACACAGTCTTATACATCCTAAGTGTCTGTCTATACCAGTTTAGGTAATTTTTCAAAATTACATGACAATATGTACTATTTAAACAGAAAAAGTATCCTATGTCCATCCTAATTCCAATTCGCATCTCCTTGTGAAATTTCATCACGATTGGATTAGCCGTTTAGCCCAAGAAACGTAACAAACAAACAGACAGAGGGACAAAGTTACTTTCGCTTTTATAATATTAGTATACATTAAAAACAAAAAAAAATGTAAAAGAACTAAATAAGTAAATTGCCAACGGGGAGGGGGGGGGGCATACGCTTGATCGCAATTAAATTAAATAAATTCAGTACTGAATCTTTTGTCGACAATGTTGTCTGAATTCTCTGGGAACAAACAAAGTAGGAATGAAATTGGATAATCTTGTCCTAGAGCAAAGTGTTTCGTCGACATCCCACACATACTGTTGGCTAGTTTCTACATTTCCAGACTGTACCACAGCCTATCGGGTAATTAACTACGCTAGCTTCTGTGCTGGCCAGCTAATATAGATGCTTTATCGAGTTAAATTACATTTAGCTTCCAGTTTTTTCTCGCTTTTCTCTTCTCAACGGCAGTATTAATCGGCATCCATACTTAGGGCAAACACAGAGAGAATCATTCAGTACAAGGATCAAGTGAAATGAATCGATAATGTTCGTTAATGTGATGTGTGTGTAGGTTTAAGTGCCGCTTATCTCCAACACATTCCCCAAAAAAACTCGCGCTGCTTGGATCCAAGATTTAAGCTAACACATAGGTGTTAATCAATAGCAAAACACGAGAATATGAGAGTAAAAGTTCAACTCATAAATGAGTAAAATTTTCAAGTGTGTAAAATTCGTCTAAGATTCATAAATATAAACTTGATGCCTTTACTGTCTGATGTGAAGAAAATTTGACAAACGACAACGAAACTTCTGAATTATCACCGGAACAGGAAAGAAAAGAATTAATATACCAGGGCAGACATCGTTCTTCGTATTATCGCGTGCTTTGGAGGCTTTTACTCTGTTTCATATTGTAAGGTATGTTAAAAAAAAGTGCGAATTCTGGATATTGAACACGGGAAAATTATAAATTTCTTGCAATGAACTCTTCAGAAAGCTTAATATTCTTACAATGACTTCTGAGTAACCTGCAAATCTTCTCTTATAAGCCGCTCCATCTGCTCAAATCAGAATCATACTAGAGAAAGAAGTAACTTGAACAACAGTTCATTAATTCAAAGTAGTGATAATTATTGTAAGACATACCAATTTTGTAAAAGTCTTATCAGTGTGTAAGTAATAAACGGAGATTTAAACAAAAACTGATAGAATATTTTACTGGAAGTCCTTCAGATTCAGCCAATAATTTCTGCATTTGATACCTGAAAGAAACTCTTAAAATTTTTATTAGTAAATTTCAAGATAAATACAATGGGGTTTTTTGCATTGCATATTTTTTGTAACATATAATAGTTTTCACCGTGTTTACAATGCATATACAAACTATAAAAATTTTGGTATAGGTGGTTCCACATGAGGAATTCAAGCAACAAAAATAGAAATTTAAAATTAAAAAACTATTTAAATGCTAATGGGGAAATTAATTTAGTGTAGTATGTGAAGAGCTACGAGTGTTAATTATAAATTCTTTGCTGATACATTTAGGTTGTGTAAACGTATTGCTATAGGTCTTCAAAATACGAAAAGAACTAACAAGACATACTAGAATAAGCCATTTTTCTTTACAGCTTACACTTTTTACGGAGGAGAGCTATTGTACTGCACTCTCCTTTTTTTAACACAAGAGGCCTCTCATGAAACAATTATTCGAGGTATTTGACATTCAAAAAACCAATAATTTCGTAAAAACATGGAAATAACTGGATACTGCTATATGTAACCACATATTAATAGCATTTCTAATCTGATAGATTGGATTTTAGAAAAAATATCAATTTTTAAGATGTTCTCCTGTCTCGTGTCACAACAGCAAAGTTCTGTGCATCATGGATAACTTGTTTCTTCTTCAGAGTATCTCAATCATTTCTTTCACTTCATTTTGATCAAAATACTAATTGCTTACTTAATGCTTAAGTGGATCCAGTATAAAATACGTCCATGCGGCAGATAAAAAGTAGTAAACCAAACTGAAAAAGAAAATACAGAAACATGTGTAAATTTGGAGCGAAATAATTGAATTTAAACATTATTTCATGTGGTATTTTGCTGAAAATTTAAAAATGGATTTTAAATTACTTTTCAACATGGTTAAATTAAAATTGCATGAATAGTAAACCAAGTAAATTGATTTGTCTTTTTCTCTTCTAGGATTTTAGACTTTTCCGACGTATTGATTATTAATGATAATCTAACAAAGGAGAGTATTGCAAATGTTGCCATCTTCCGCGAACCAAGTAAGATTTGCGAAATATATGTTTTCTTATTTTGTTTCTTTAGCGTTTAAGTTTAAAAAAAATAAAAAAAAATATATGGTTTTTGTGACTATTCAGTCAGCTCTAAATATTTTAACTGTACCAATTATTGTAATCACAATTTTTTCGCATAACTGAAGGGCATTATAGTGTGGACAATTGAAGACTAACGCAATACTTAATGTAAACCTACTTTGTCCGAAGTGGGACTCGAACCAGCAACTCTTGGTACTTGAAGCCAACGTACTGGCACGCTACGGTAGTCATCTAACTTTTAGTAAAGCCTATTATTCAACAAGATTAAGGAAACCTTCGTCCAGACAGAGATTTAAGCTTACCCGCATTCGGTGTTGGGTCATCATGCTTGAAGCACATCCAACCTGGTCACAGCCATGCAAAAGTATAAAATGTCTATTCTAACCGAACGGAAATTTTAAAGAGAGGAAAACAGTTTATATGACTGAAACACACGAGATCGAACAAAGAAAACGAATTTATAGGACTGCATTATAATGATTCTTAGATAAATTCAATCATTTAGTATTAATAGGAAGACGTCAATTTTTATGCAAAAATTATGTTTTGTTATATTTCAGTTTCAGATGAGTAGACCTACTCATTATTGAAAATTCCTGACCTAACTCTATGCAGTGCTATAGAGAGATTAAATGATAGTTTATTATTTGAAGGCCTCATGTCGTGGACTGTTTTATCCCAACAGGTGTTTAATATTGCACACCCATTGTTATTATTGTTTATTAAAGCCTGCTTATGTTCGTCCATAGGCCATTACTAGTTTACTTGTGTACCACTTCATACGACCCAACAAAGGCGTTGACTTTCTTAGCAAAAAAGCTTATGCTGGCATGAATCCTGTCAACACCATTAAGAAAGTGTTGCAATATGGTTACAAAAAATATAAAAATTTCTATGAGAACGTTATACTATAGTCAACAGCAGACAACAATTCTAATGTCAAGTAATAAGGTATCTGGATTCATCATAAAATCATAAAAAATAATAATTAATTTTGAGTCCACGTAGGATAATTTTTTGGTCTTTGTAATGTTTTTTTAACGTTCCATTAGAGACACGCAAACAAAATATTGACCCGTAATAAATAGCTTCTCAAATAAATTTAAACGGAAAAGTATTTTCCAATTAATTTCGTTAGTTTACTATCAAACGGGCTCATGTCAATGAGACAGGAGCGCATATAATAAACCCAAAATTTGTACTATAAATCCCAAACTTACATCCCAATTTTTTATCAAACTCAATTAAGAAAGTTGGTTATTATGATTTTAAATACTTACTGTGTTTTAATTGATTATTGTAAAAAAAATTAAAAATGTAAATGTGCCCTTTAAAAGATAAACGATTCAGTTTTGAAACTAATTATTTGTGACTTCACATTAATGCCTATCGTGTCTTCCACTTTACGTGTTTTTATCGCTAAGAAATAGTGGGGTTTTTTTTAAAAAAAATTGAAAATATTTGGTGATGTAGGTAAATGGTGATGGTAACAGTTAAGTAATAAATTCTTTTAGTGAGAGGAATGTACAATAATCAGCAGCCATCTGCAGAAAAATCAAACTTACTTTTTATGTATGACGAAGAAAATGCGTTCGTCTCTGAATTTCAAGAACAACATACTTTCGACCCGACTTTAAAGTATGTCATCAACATGTCTGCCTCCCACATGCACTCAAAGAAGGCATTTAGTGTTTTCAGTTCTCCTAATGACCGCTATTGGCGCCACTGTCACGCAGACCAAGATAGATTGGCGATTTACGTTTAAAAGTGTTCAACATTTGTCTCCCAGCGTTAAAGCGTAGGCGGTGTGTGCGTCTGACACATGTTAGAAGCCAGGCTTCCGTCAGAAACACGATATTCACGGCTGAGGTCCAATCCCCCCACTTCTTTGCCGTGCCGTTCGCTTCGCTTTTTTAGCTTTCCGCATTTGTGTCGCCCACATCTCCCGACCTTCGAGGGACTTTTCTTTCCTTTCTCAGTGTTAGCTCAAGTTTTTTGCTTAGGCCTTAGCATTACATAATAATCGAGCTACTTCTGTGTTATGTTTGCTCTCTTTCAACCAATTCTTCTTTCATTCGTAATTCGTTGCTTCATTTGCAGATGGCTTCCATTTTGAAGTTTCACAGCTGAGCCCGGAACGGGATAACAGCTTAGTCATCTTAGAAGTCGGTTTAGTACGATGCACAGCAGGAGGTATTCATATCTTCCATCCACCAAAGTGTATCCTGCAGGGGGGAAAAGCATCAGGTTTTATAAACTGTACATATTTTCATTAATAGGTGCTACGCGAAACTGGAGGAAAATAATGTTCGGATTAATACGTGGTTGTCAGAGATTAATGAAACGGTTATTCTGCAGAATTGCTACGATACACGAAGGCAAACAGTGCGGCTCAGATAATTTTGGCTCTCGCAGGTCGTTTTTTATCTCGCGCTGCCGATCAGATATCGTCTTAATATTGAATGCGTATTAGCCACAAAACAACAGCGCTCTGCCTGCCCCCTGTGGGGCGCACACTCAACTACGAGTACCTGTGCGTCGGTCAGACGCATTTGTATTCGTCCGCTCTGAGAAGCAGCAATTTGGCGCGTAGGCGCGTAGGCGCGTATGCGAACGCACGCTAGTGGGCAGACATTCCAGATTCTAAGAAACGAGACGATTCAGAGAAAATCTGTCTTCTGCGGAAGAATGAACAACAAGAAAGAGGAGAATAAAATAGAGTTAACAACAAGATCTGAATGCTGAATGTCGAAGTGAAATGAACTGTCCGTTTCCGTGAATGTAGACGTAAGTGTTGAAACTTGGAAACAATACAGAACACATATGGAATAATTTTCGAGGCCTTAGAGCATCATTGCAGATTGTCCATTAGTTTTCGATTGCTGTATTTAATGATGATCGGTCTGGTAGCAAAGCAGTTAAGAGTCTTGCATTAAAAATGGAGAGTAAAACCAGTTGCAGATTGGAATTTTTATGGGCTTTGCTCTGATCATATCAGATACTCCATGATTTGCCATTCGAATTCGGCAAATCAAAACTCGACATACGGAAAATCTGTATTATTGTAAGATTCTTTCTGTTTTTATGTCACCCGTTTATTCAAGTAAATAAACTCTTGTTTGTGATAAAGGTAGCACCGAATGCTGGGTAAATATGTTCGCTTTGTTCTCATTTGAGTAAGTAATGTGGAAAAACAAATATAAATCTTGTTGGCTGATTATTTAGCATCACAATCCAACACACAATTTCCGGTGTTAACTTCCCATATTAATTACAAAGATTGAATGTTATTTCTCTTGATAATTGCTAGATTTGTACTTGGCATTCTTTTTCTTTATTAAAAAAAATAAAAAATAAATGTATACTATTATACTATGACCCGCCAGTGTGACTGCACGCTTTAAGGCGCCACGACACTGGATCGGGGAGGTACAACGGGACCGTGTTCGAGTTCTGCCCCCTCGCCCCTCCGCGTATCGGCCGTCCTGATTGCGACTTTTAGGCGATTTTCCGCGGTCATCTAGACGAATGCTGGGGCGGTTCCCAATCTCCGCACCATAAATTACTCATATCATAGAAAATATAAGTTACACGAATCTAAGATAGATAGCAACACTTAAGCTCCCCACTCTCCATCCCCAATTGCTCCAGAAACTGACAATACCTGTTTCCAACCACCCAGTGAAAGCACTGAACAATTATAAGCCACGATGAGAATCAAGGCTTTGCGTGATCGGATAGATCCATTCGCAAATAATAGTAATAACATGCAACATATGTCATTGTGAATATCTTTGTCACCTTCCTAACGACGATGGAGATATCTATACTATTATAAATCTATATGCAAGCTGCGTGTGTCTTAGAGGTATGAAATGATATCAGGCAAAAATTACCAATTCAATTTCGATGGTGTTTTTAAATGTTTAGAGCTAATGGTCCGGATCATATTCCGCGGAAACAGCTGACGACTTACATGTACCGAGAGACGGAACAAATAAACGAAATAATTGTTACGGAAAAATTATGGGCCACGGATCGCACTGTAGTTTAGATATTCACTCCTTTCAGGAATACTGACAAACAATCACACCATTTTTTGTTATGTTTCGTTTCTTGACTTCGTATATTTATCTAATCAGTTCCCCTAATTTTAAATCAATAAAATTAACGGAATATGTGAGTCAAACGTTAAAAGCGTGAGTAATATATCATTTACTATAAGCACAATCACCGAGATTCTTAAAATCTTTGACAGTTACACAACTTGTCTCTGGTACGACATGATTTGCAATCCTCTCTGAATGTTGAACAATGTTAATTAAAAGCATTAATGTCTGACACTTCTCCCCTACATACAATATGGATACGTAATTCGTTTTTTCTAGAAGAAAAATGCCAACAATAAACATCAACAAGCATGGCCGGTTTAAGGCTACCGCAAGAACCGCAGTCGCGGGGGGCCCCTAGCTTGACTGGGCCCCCACGATCCCCTTCAATATTTTTTTCCTTACTTAGCGAACAATTTTCCTGCTAAAATAATTAATCTACAAATTTAGAATGTTAATAAGCTGCGTTCACAATAGACTTTTCCGAGGCGTGGAGTTTCACGAGAAGCCCTTCATTAGATTCAGTTTTGAGATAGTCGTATCTGATGCAATTACAATAGACCTATATATTTAAAGGCGTTTATTGCTGTTATCCTGTTTCAGCAATTTATGTAATTTCATTCGAATAAATTCATTAATCTTTTGGTGTGTCATATAAAAAGTTATTGTATGCCTGCTCATGTGTCTCCAGCCCCAAAAACCTATATGTACTAGCAAAAGAGAGGAATGAAAAGAAATGTCGTATACAAAAAATGTATTATAAATATAATAGCTATAAAACTGAATACCAAAACAATTTCATTTGACACATGGGCAGCAGGGCTTAGCCAGAAATGAAAATGACTGTAGTTGGGAGATCCATATGAGATGCATATGGTCCCGTTCAGCTAATACTCAATAAACTGATGGCCCGTTTGTGCACAGATTTAGAGAAACCTCAGTCCATCTCTTTAATCGTTGTTTGATCTCTAGACACAAGTTATATATATATATATATATGTGTGTGTGTGTGTGTGTGTGTGTGTGTATAAAATCACAAAAATTATCAAAAGTGTAGGCAAAAGTAAATCTAGAAAAGAAGTAGGGGGCCCCGAAATCAAACTTTGCAAGGGGCCCCGAAATTCCTTAAACCGGCCCTGTCAACAGGTAACAATGCGTATTTCTTATGTGCAAGTATACTGTGATATCATCGTCCAAGGGACGTGTGTAGTCTACAAATTTTGTCTGCTGTTCAAACCACGACCAGTAGAACAATTCATTAATTTTATCAACTAACACTCATAACCCTAATTCTGTAATGTTTATTTGCGGTTGTAGCACTTATCGCCATAAAGTTGGAACTTCTCACGGGCTATTGAGTTGATGACGGCAGCAACATGCAACTAATGAAATTAAAAAGTAACTATTTATCCCAAAACCTTATGCTACATCGCGTAAATTATAAAAATAAATCCATCGTGCCTTATGCTTTAACGTGTCAGGTGTCATTCTGGTCCAGGCTGCATTTCAACATAACCACAAAGTTCCTTAATGTTTCCATTCGAAAATCATGGTTTCTGTCACATGCGCATTAATACATTAATTGTATCGTGATCGAATGTTCGCTCTTTTTAACTACTTACATGCGGCTGAAACAATTACACTAGTAATATGACGTCATTGAAAGTAAGGGAAATTAAAAATAATTCTTCGCTGCATTGCAAACTAACCACAAACTTCGCCAATGTTTCAATTCGAAAATCATAGCTTCTGTCGTATGTTCATTAAAACGTTCATTGTTTTACAATCGAAACCAAGATCGCTGGAATTAGTGCAAGTGAAATAATCACATTCAAGCCTCTCCAAGTTAATAGTTGGTAATAGAATTAAATCGGTAAAACTGAGCGTGGTGGTGTAACGGCTAGCGTTCTGGCCTCGCATTCGGGAGGACAGCGGTTCGAATTCCCGTCCGGTCATCCAGATTTGGGTTTTCCATGGTTTCCCAAATGCCGGGATGCTTCCTTCAAAAGGGCATGGCCGAATTCCTTCCCATTCCTTGCCCCCACCCCTCCCCGTCCTTTCCCGTCTCTAAAGACCTCGCTGTTAGATAGACGATAAGCAGACAAAAAGAAAAGAAATCGGTAAAGCGCGAGAAGCAGCGAGCAAATGCTAGTTCTTCTCTATTTTTTGACGCAAGGACATTGAAGGAATGAGCTATAAAGTATGTTATCTCCCTCTGTAAAACTGAAAATAAGAGTATAAACCTAGTTACATTGAAATTTATTTTACTGATTGCTCACGCTTTTTGATTCGCCCGCCCTCTCAACTGATAGTTGATGCAAGATTGAGTTAGAACGTAATATTTACCACAGTGTCTTCGAAGATGTATATAAAATTCGTATTGCAACAAAGTGACTAAACCAGAAAAGAAAAACACTTTTAGCCCTGCAGTGTTGTAATATTTATGTTCAAGCTGTTAATTGCATACTGAGAAGTACGAAGAGATGTTTCAAGTAAATTCGGAGTAATGAATTGCAAGGAACCTGTTAAGCACTCGACAAACCAGCCGAGTTATTTTTAATACTATCCCGGTGTCTTGTACACTTTTTACTTAGCTGTCCACCTAAAACTCTCGTGTTACCATTATTTCACCCCATACGAGTTTCGCAGGAGAACATCCATAATTTTCTTTTTCGCGTCTTGGGTCTTTCAGCAAAGTCTTTGGCGACACAAAATACCGTACGTGACACGAGAATTTATATTCAATCTCTACACTACATTACTTGCGACCGCTAATTTTAACTCACTTGTTTGTTTTGTCTAACAGAGAAACGAAGGGACCTGACATTTCAGTGTTTGGCTTGTTCGCTCATGATAGAGTACATATCCCACCAACGATGTACACGGATAGAAATAGCGACAAGGGAAAGCGTACTTACTTATTACCATAAAATTTGAAACATTATGTTTATTATGAGCAATGTGCAAGCTGAAGAACAGTAGTGAGCTGAGTTAACAGAGGCGCCTCAAGGTCACTCTGCTCTCTCCCCACTCCGCTGGCCTTACTCCTATATGCATAGGGGAAAGAGTGCCGGCTGATAAAATTACGACTCATCTGCCTAGGCAGAGCGGTCTGGTCGGAGGGGTAGCCAACGGTTGCTGGTAGTGAGGTGAGGGGGAACACGACCTTAGCCGCCAGTTAACAGAACAGAGTACAGCCATGACCTTGTCAATGTGTTCTGTATACTTCAAACAGAACGTGGAGGGTGAGCGGTAACTCTCCGGCCTCGCATTCGGGAGGACGAGGGTTCGAATCCCCGTCTAGCCATCCAGATTTTGATGTTCCATGGTTTCCCCAAGTCACTCCAGGCAAATGCCGAAATGGTTCCTTTGATAGGCTATGGTTGAATTCCTTAGCACTTCTTGCCCTCATTCGCTTCCCGCCTCTAATGACCTTGAAGTCAACGCGGTGTAAAGCCATAAGCAAAAATTATGTTTAAAATCAGGTCACATACGAATTTGCATTTTTGTTTAACAACTGTGGTTTATCTACTAAATCAAGGAATTATACGACGCTATGTAATTGTGAATAATCAAATAGAAGTAAGTTAGACGATCTTGGTCGTCGGAGATAATCATCACAAGGAATAAGTGTAACATAAAGATGGGAAAACTAAAACCAGGCGGTTTTCCCTGGCTATTACTTCGTTCCTTACAAATAACGATTTAGGATAACTTTTATCCTTCTAGTTTGTAGTGGGTCATGCTTGCATAATAATAACTTCGGAAAAGAGACACTGGAAATCCGTTAAAGATTTTCTTTTCTTTTCTTTTCTGTTTTTAAAAATATCGTCGTAAGTCACCTCTTAAAAAACCAGGCTGCATATACCTTCAATACCCTCACAGGAAACCTTAAAAATACTGAAACAGTCAGGTTGGATTGCAAGGGAAATCTAATTTATTACAGCACGACAGCACTTTCTGCTCCACTGATGTGTTTCATACTATCATATCCAGTGAATTAAACTGCTTCGGAAATATGACCTGATATTATAAACTTACTCTACTTGTGAGAAATTAAGCCAGGTTTCTCATTCTCTGTAAAAAGGTTACGTTTTTGGCAAAGAAGCTGTGCTCCCAGATTCGAGACGTTTCCATTCAGATCCTTTATGCATGGAATCATAAGATTCCCATCTCTGCCGAATTGGAAAACGTCTAATTAGGACATAATCAAAACATTAGTGAACTGAGCGATCTAGCAGCTTAATTGATGAGGTCCTTCGAAATTCCTAGTTCGAATCCCGGTGCGGCTAGAAATTTTAAAGGCTTTGCTTTGTTCACATGAGCTACAACGTGTTAAACTGTAAGTCCGGGAAGGAAGGAACTGGCTGCCCTATGTCTAACAAAATGCATTAGTGCAGTGATGTCAAAGATACGGCCCGCGGGCCGCATCTGGCCCCCGGGCCCTATCAATACGGCCCGCGATCGCAGGATCGCAATGTGACACAGAAAGAAGAAACATGTTTTTTAGAGCTTTTAGACTTCACTTGATTCCTCTACGGAAGTTTTATTTGAATCTGGCCCGCCTTCACATTTTAAATTTAATATACGGCACTCTGCAAAATTGAGTTTGACACCTATGGCTTAGTGTTTCTCCTTCGGTAGGATCCAACCAACCTTCGGTTTGTGTACTAAGTTGCTATTGCCTATAAAATAAAAATTCCCCATCATTCATAAGTTCAATGAAGAATTCAGTCAGTTTGCACACGCATTATGAAAATTATACTCAGATACTCTAATGCACACCACTATTCTTCACACCCATTCCATATTTCCTGACCTACGATATCATTTTTCTGGTTTTTCTCGCTCCTTATTCTTGCTACACAGAGCTTTGTGATACGTGACTTTTGCCAAAGCCAAAACTCCAACATCTCTGTCGCGAATCCGTTGAAAATAAGAGCCTTTCTCAGTTGTTTCCCGCAATGGAGGGATAGGTGGCAAAATGTATGTTGATTCAGAGTGAGTGAGTTTATGTTTCATACTTTCATATAACTGCAGTTACCCGATGCAAGATCCAATGGCCTGATAATTTTTAACATTCCTCATCTTACCATTAACGATTTTCATTCTTTCTTTTTAAAAGATGATTATAGTATGAAACCTTTGGTAATGCTCTTCGGGGTGCAATTCAGAGACTGCTACACTCATATAAAGCAGTACCTCTTCACTGCAATGCGTCATCGGTTCGAATACGGCTTAGCGAGGGTTAATTTTGCGTATTACATTTCTCACGTGGTATCGTTAATTCATGTAAAATAGTTGTTAGTAATGCAACGTTACCTCAGTTGGTTGCGGCACCATGATTGTGTCCGGCGCTAACTCATGGTTAGTTAGTTTGAGCCCAGGTGGGGGAAGAAATTTTCACCCTCGTATACTGAACACAACTGATATTTGCGTTAAGGACTTTTTAAAATTATAAATATTCTGAATGAAATGTTGACTCTAGATACTCTTGCAAATGAATAATTATTGGAAAAAAGCCTTTTTATCAGGTAAATTCAGAGATCCTATTTTTCTTGAAGTGTTACTAAAAACATTCTCTTTATCTCAATCGTCATTGTTCATTAATTCTTCTTTTCTTGTCCATGGCAGCATCAGGTGCAAGGTAGTTTTCCCGCCAATGCGATGGTTTTGTTGCTAGCTGACTGACGGTCTTACTACCGAGTGTTGTGGGTGAGTGGTAACGCTCTAGCTTCGCATTCGGGAGGACGCAAATTCGAATCCCCGTCCAGGCATCCAGATTTGGGATTTCCATGGTTTCCCCAAATCACTCCAGGCGAATGGCGGGATGCTTCCTTCTTAAGGCCATGGCCGAATTCCTTCCCGTTCCTTGCTCCGGTCCTTTCTTGTCTAATAACCTCGACGTCGACGAGGCGTAAATCCATAAGATAAAAAAAAACATAAGGTCTAATTGAGGTACATATTGTAGGAGCTCCATTCGTGGTCTGAATTACATGTGGAGAAAATTAAATGACGGGAATAAATATCCACAAGCTGTTGTGGATTCTGTAACTTATTTTAACTAAACAAATAATATGAATGAATCTACGTGGGGTTGGCTCGGACTCTCCTCTTCCTCACACGTAGATCGGTGTAGCTTTCTACTCAACACCTCCCCCTTCACCCACCTAGACCGAACCACGTAGTTTATGGACGCTCCCTTAAGAACACTGGGGAAGGCAACGAGAATCCTCCCGTTCATCTTCACAGTAGGTGTCATGAAGGGGTAGATATCCTACATAGTAACTGTAGCTCTATGCGGCAAGACGTTCATAAGAAAAAGAATTAATTGACGCTAGTATATTGGTACCACGCATTATAATAATTGCACTTGTTCTTAATGACCTAGTGACTGAGTATCTTACACGATGATTTAAAACAACGCTTAGTACGTTTTGCGGGACCGCAACCTGATCTTGTTTCAGGAGAGGAAAAACATGATTTGGTCGCTGTTGGACGTCGACGTTTGATAATAGTTCCGTTCGGATATGGTGGTGGATGCACCTTCCACATTTCTTCGAGAAATTCAAGATGAGCATCACATCACTAGTAAATTACAAAACTTCAGTATAGAGTCCACATCGTCGAGATTCACGCAAAGGTAGTTATGCGTTCAGTATTTAAGTAGCGATATGGAGACATGTGATAAGATCCTCCTCTTCTGTTAAGGCGTATAATACACCATGCTCTTTATGCTACCCCACGGAAAAACAGTTCGTAGTGACCATGGAAACAGCCCCCTCTGGCAACAAAAATTACCCAGTTACTATAATAACTATGCACTAGGGATGAAATTAGCGCGGTGCAGGGCTGTTTCTAGGCGCAATTCGTCCATCCAACTTGCTCTGATGCTAATTGGTTGCATAACTAATAGTGCCTCAAAAATGATCAGAAAAAATTTTGACATTCCACAGAGACCAATTCATGTTTTCCGAACATAGGTCTCCTCCTGAAACATGATCAGTTTGGCATCCCACATAACATAGAAAGCGTTGTCGCTGCTGTTTCGAATCACCCTGTATACACTGCGCAGTCCACTTGTGTTGCAAACGCCAAACCTGACCTAGTGATCCTACCCGGTAAAGGGGACCTACAGTTTTACATAAAACACAAACCATGGAACCATCCTAGCTTTTGCTACAAATGAGGGATGACTCGACGCTCAGCCGAAACGGGGATTCGAACCAAGTACAATTCGAACCCTTGTCAGATTCTGTTGCAAAGCCACACTACCACTCGATATTGCGAAACAAACATTATTTTGTTATTATTATTTACGGCTTTACGGTTCATCGTCGATGGGATCATTAGAACCGGCAGAGTACTGCAGGCAAAAAATGGAAAGAAAACCGGCCATGGTCTATATTGAGATTCACAAACCTATTATGACCATGGACCCCTTCTTATAGTAAAAACCTGACTATGGACCCCCAAGTAAATAACTCTACATAACTAAATAGTAGAAAAATTACTAATTTTTACTGTAGCTCCACTACTAAATAATTTTTACTAAATAAATTTGGTCGTAGTTTTCTTTTTTTAATTAGAAGTATCGAATTTGTTTTCTGTTGCGCTAATTACCTAATGATGGTTTTCATGAGAGCATACTTTTGTTTACCTAGCTTTCTAATTGATTTAATTTGATTTTATAGAAGCAGTTTGTAGTTATTTCCTAACTTTTTTTTGTTCGTATCATAAAGACTAGTTATTAGGAACAGACTTAAATATGGTTTTTAAGTTTATTAAAAAAAAACTACAAATTGTTATAAATTTTTTCCACCTCTGCCTTCATTGCCATTAAACCGCTTCCACAGTGGTAAACCACTGTACCTCTGCATCTGCATTCGCTTCCGCAAAGATAAACTCCGTTATATCGCTAGCATGTAGCGGAAAGATTCCGATCCTATTTAAACCTGCATACACACATCGGCTGGACTCCCACCGTGCGATGCTTATCATTAATTGTAATTTATGTACTTATCTATACTCACATTCTACTCAGCACGTAAGAGTCGCTACCAATTTATGGTATTGATATTAATTTTAACTTTCATAGTAATTTTACTTGATATTAATAGCTAGGCATACACACACACATTTGTGCGCCAGCAATTCCGTGGCGATCCATATAGACGATAAAATGTGTTTGTTAATTGTCTAACGAAGAGTCACATCACAAGCCAATAACAATCGTTACATATTTGAACGTGGCGAGCATGCGTGACGGTAACCATACACACAGATATCTCACTTAAGGATTTACTCGCGGCAGATAAGACTTGCTGAGTGTCTAACAAGTTAAGTAAGATGAGCAGAGAATTCGTAGTTCATTTCATTGTGACATATCGGCAACATACTGCATTTGGAAGGTGAAACCAAAAAGAGAACGTGAACAGAAATTTTTAAAAAAGTAGGATATAGTGCATTGATAGAGGTTTGTCGGAAATATAGTATAAAAGTTGATAGTTCATTAATAAAAAAAAATAAAATCCTCTCTTTGTGGAGTGCTTTTCGCAAGAAATAAATATAAAAAAATGAAAACTCAACAAGAAGTGGAATAGGCGAAGACGAAATCTACAAAACTAATTTACGCTATTACTACGACTTACTACTGTTCATGAGAGATCAACACGAACCAATGGACAGTATCAGCAATGTAGGAAGCCCAAATTACAGAGGAGAAAATGAAATAGGAAGATATATCCACAGCAGCAGCTTTTATTGATGTACAAAACACCTATGACAAGGTTTGGCACCAAAATCTCATATATAAACTAATTACCCAAACTACAGTTGACAGAGCAATTATTCACTTGATAAATAGCTTTTTGGAAAAAAGGACATTCTATATAGAAATGCAAGGAGTGCGATCTTCAATACATCAGATGAGGACAGGACTCCCACAGGGATCACAGTTTTTAATATATACGTGAACGACATTCCGACCATCAAAAATGTTCATGTTGCCCAATTCGCGGATGTCACAATGATTTATACCACGGGGACAAAACATACGGAGAACATCACCAGAATGTAAAATCAACTACATAAAATTGAGCTATGGAGTAAAAGAAACAAAATAACGATAAACTCCGAAAAATCGGCAGCAATATATTTTACACATAAAAGGTCTGAACTAAACCATAACTTGACTATACTCGGGAAACAGGTACCATGGAAGAACTACCACAAATACCTGGGAGTCACGATAGATAGAAGGCTCACATTTCGTCATCATATAGCAGAAAAACGGCTAAACGTCCCAGAAATTATCAAAAATTTATTTCCAATACTGATCAGTCAATCAATAAACCTAAAACAAAACTCCATTTATACAAATCATCAATATTACAAGTGATAACATATGGCTGTCAAATATGGGGAACAACGTGTAAAACAAACCTATCACAATTACAAATATTACAAAACAGGTGCCTCCGCCTAATCTTAAATGCTGAGAGAAGGACAAGAATTACTGAAATGCACGAAATAGCACAAATAGAAACAATAGACCAAGTGGTAAAAAGACTAACCAAATCCTTCCATCAAAAACTCGATACACTACGCCAAACTGAAGACAGACTGCAAAACATTGGAATAACATTTCCCAGACGGTGGCACCGGTACAAAGTGCCACTATCAATTATTCACCCACCAAATTGAAAATACCGACACAATAAAGGGGTTTTACAAGGACCTCCTAGGAGGTCGAAATTTTCCCCTTAAGGTGAAAAATTCAAGAAGGAACAAATAAAACCGTAGCCAGGACGCCAAAGGTTTCCGGTGCCAGGAACACAAGAACATCAGCCAAAAAAAGGCCACCATGACACGTTTTGAGAGCGGGAGGCGGGAATCAACTGTCCAAAAGTTGCTATTGCAGTGTTCTCTGTGACTGATGACGCGTAATGTTTATTGTAGTAGTCACAGAATTAGAAAGTCAACAGAAGTTACACTGTTGTTATTTCGTCATTCTCGGATGATGTGAACCTGAACAAACGTTGAATTGAAGAGCTCACAACTTCAGCTGACACAGTCGGCTGTCGGCAGAGCTTCACAAGCTGTCCTGAGGACCATTGCAAGGAGTATGGTTCCTTCCACTCAGTGGTGGGCACAATCCTAGCGTTACCGTTGCATTATCTTCTCTTTAAAAACGAGACTTTGTGTGATAGCATGGTATGCTACTGAATGGAAACTTTGTACAGGATATAAGTTGTTCGTGATTACGTCACTGGGATCATCTGGATGAGAAACATTTAGAAGAAGACCCTTT
This sequence comes from Vandiemenella viatica, assembly GCA_031002005.1. Lineage (NCBI taxonomy): Eukaryota > Metazoa > Arthropoda > Insecta > Orthoptera > Morabidae > Vandiemenella > Vandiemenella viatica. The sequence goes on from JARYHS010007496.1 coordinate 48,920, forward strand.
AGTTTCTAGTATTCTTACACGTGAACACATAGTACCAGCTTCACAAATGTAGTTGAGGCTGGTTAACGCGGCTGACTGGGTACCCAGAGGTCCCCGGTTCAAATCCTGGTCTTAGATGGAATTTTACTGACCTTCAACTCTGGAAAAACTTTGCTTTGTTGATGGAACTACGCAAGAACGCTCCATTTTTTGGATTCCAAGTCAAATTGTAAGCCCCATGAAGATGACTGTAAAACTATTTACGTGGAAAGTAATTTTAAAACGGTGATGATGTACAAGATTTCATGCAAAACTGATAAACTACACGTCCAAAACATCTTTTATTAAGAAGGAATTAGAAACTGTGGGTGCAATCAAAAAAATGTAAACCCATTAGCGGAAATTCTGTAAAAATAAAGTTTCATATCTGTGTCGCATGAAACACGAAGTTAAAAGGAGTAAATGCCAATGCAAAAGTGAAGATATTAATACACAATTGCATCTGGTTGAAGGTCACACTACTTCCAAATAAAAGCAATCTGACTGGATAACTTCTTTTAGGAGACCAAACAATAGTTTCGTACAAACAGGTATGGATATGCAATCTAGGATGTTATGAACGTCGTTCCTTGACTAAAATTTCCTTTTAGTTAATATTTTCTCATATATGTGATCATTGTAGGTCATTCTCATATCTTTATTGATTACATTTAGTTCATGTGATGTGTCTCAAAATCAGGCATAAAATAACTGACTGAGACCACATGTAAAGGAAAGGACATACTAACCGCTGAAGATGTTAAATGGAGCTAAACGAATGACACCTTAATCACTGATCCACCAGACGAATATCATAACTGACTCGCCTTTCAGGAGCACCAGATAATACCGCCAATTTTGTAAATATGTTTTCATTTAACTGTAGACATTCGTTATTTGGATATACTGACAGTGTATTGCACCATCCGCCGGTATTGGGTTTGTGAGGGAGAGATCGTCGTGGGTTTGTTTCCTGAAACCTTTACATCGACTCTCTTACAGCTACTAGACTGTTTCCAAGTTTCCTCCTTGGAACTGCTGCGTTGATCCTCTGTTTCCACCACAAAATTACATATTTTGCAAAACTCAAAACGTCGTAACATAGTTCACATTTCATTAACAGAAGACGAAACTATCTTATCCCGTTTTAGAGTTGAAACACTGTGCATTAAGTAGTTCATAAAGATCCCAAACTTATTAACATAAACCCCGCAAGTTTAAATTTAAATTCACTTGATTGACTACTTGGAGAAAGGAAAAAACCATCACCGGAAAGGCCGGCCTCGGTAGCGTAGGGGCTAGAGCACTAGCTCCGCGTGCCGAAGGTCGCCCGTTCGAATCCGGCCGCGGGCATGGATGTTTAAGTGTTGTGTGTCTGTGTGAATGCCCTGTCCGTCCTGTGGTGTCTATACTTAAGAATCATAACGTACTGGAGAAAACTAAATCACTGGATTAGATATCATAAGCACATTGAGCTGGCTAAATGGCTTAGTTGCCGAAGGCCATTAAAAAAAAAAATCTCTGGAAAGACTGAAGACAGTTTTTTTTTTGTAACTGCTTTACGTCTCTTTTTAACATCGAGGTCTTTAGAGACGGGAAAGGATGGGAGCAAGGAATGGGAAGGAATTCGGCCATGGCCTTTTTGAAGGAAGCATCCCAGCATTTGCCTGGAGTTATTTGGGGAAACCATGGAAAACCCAAATCTGGGTGCCCGGACGGGGATTCGAACCGCCGTCCTCCCGAATGAGAGGCGAGAACGCTAACCGTTACACCGCCCTGCTCGGTCTGAAGACAGTGATTGCGGAAAAACCTCCTGGAATGGGCAAAAAGAAGGTCTCATTTAACCAGGACAATGCACCGGTGCATCCAAGCCGCGTCGCTCAGAAAGTAAGCAACGGTTTCAGATCCTTCCGCGTCTAACCTATTCACCCGATCTCGCTTCCTCAGATTATCATCTGTTCCCAAAACGTTCCTAGCTGTTCGCAAGGTTCAGTCAAATCAAGACGTCGAACAGAAGATTCTGAGGGCTTCTACGAAGGAATCACAACAAAAAAATATTACATCAATAGGTATCATTTTAAAGCTTAAAAAGAGGTATTATTTTAAAGCTCAAGTTTTCCACTTTGGTAACATCATTAATTAAGAAACGAATTTTTCGAAATTAAACCCGTCAGTGTAAAGATTATGAACAATCAAAGCACCGGGTATGCTATAATTCAGAGTCAAGCTGTTAGGCTTCACTACCGTCGATAAGTAGTGATCGCATAACGCTAGATAGAAGCACATATATCGAAATTTTCGCTCAGGCTTTGATCGCATTACTACTATATATTTCAGTTAACAAATAAAAAATTACCGCATTACCGCTAAATAGGGTATGGATATGGATAAACTATGTGTGTTTTCTACAGTAAAGAGATTTTCCGATATTTTTGTTTCTATTAGTGAAATATTTCATCATTCCTAATTGTTTCGTAATGCGCTGTCAGTGTATTGCTGCGTACCTTTTTCAGTTGACAAATAAACAATTGCTTCAAATGAGCCGGTTCTCCTTTGATTCCACTACAAACCACTAACCTCGCTATTCGTCGCATATAATTCGCGACATTTTCGCACGGTCCACGCATTGCTGGAGAAATAGAGCAAGTGTGTTGCACTTGCAGGGGACTATGTCGAAAAATGAAATACTTTCCAAGACTTAATTTGATATCAAACAAGTTACTTATCAAACCCTTCGCCCCCCACTTTTCAGTAATAGTAACAGTTCATCGTGGCTGATATCAGCGGATTTCTATTCTTTATTTGTCAATCCTCGTTACAAGTAAAGATCATTTAGACTGATGACGTGTCGTTGTGAACCTTAGCAGGTTGCCTACCTAGATTCGACTCAGCTAGATATGCCCTGAAAATTTCCCAACCTAAAATTAATTAACGTACACTGAAACCAATAGTATGAGTCGATGTTTGTTGGTATCGAACCCGCGATGTCGAGGACAGCAAGACGACTCTTAATAAAAGACTTGGAGTAATGTTATACTGAGAACCAAAGAAATTCTGCTGGATGCAAATCAGCAACGAATGCGGTGGGAGGTGAAAGTAAGAAACACAGGAAACGAATCCTGCTTGCGGGCAAGACGATCTTTTTCTCATTCTGTCAGACCGCAAATAAGATATTACTAGCCTCTTCATCAATACATAACTAAAAATTCATTTCCTCTAGCAAATAATTGTTTTAAAACTTGTGGAAAGTACGTTTAGCTTAGTTTTGAAAAATCCATTTAAAATTTAGTTTCGCCCTCCATTTTTTGGCATTCAACTTCTTTCTTGTTATTGCAGTGATTGGAAATACAAACATTTTGAATTCTTAATGCTGTTTTCGTTGTATTACTTTCGGAAATTGAAGTTCGTGAGTGTATGAGGGAAATAAATGATAAAATTGGAAAAAATTAACCAGTCCTCTAATGAAAGTTGTAAAATAGTCTAAGTGACTGGCGCGTTGGTACAGATACATATTCAGTGATAACGTTAACCCCGTTATTAATTCACGTTTTTCAACATTTCTATCGAATTTTATACATCCTTACACCTTTCTTGAGTTCATTTTCCGTTTGAAGCTGTCCACGAATTGATCCTATTTTGAGGTAGTTTCTTCGTTTCCGTGTGCCCATCATATGCTCAAACTCACTGGAGGGGATTAGAATTTATAGTAGTTTCGGAACGCACTGCAAATAAGTACATCTCTTTTTATCAATGTAATCTGCTCCTACGACATACCAATGACAAAAGCTGTAATTACAGAATATCTGGTTTGTTAATATATAGTTTCACATAGTTCGTGAGATTTGTGCTACTAGATCAGATGCACCCTTTCATCGCATTAAGGATATATGAAACTGATGATATTCCACTACATTTCATCATGCGTAGTCTATCTGTATCCTTTACGTATCGTCGACGTCGAGATCATTAGAGACACGAAAGGACTGGCGGCAAGGAACTGGAAGTGGAAGGATTTTCGCCATGTCCTTTTTAAGGAACCAGTACGGCATGCTACTGGAGTGATATGGGGAAGCCATAGAAAATCCAAATCTGGATGACTGGACGGGGATTCGAACTCCCGATTTCAGTATGTGTCTGTGAATGATTGAAGTTTATTTTAATAACTAAAATCTATTGTTCATTTTCCACAATTTCAAATAGCAATTATAAATGTATGATAAATCATTACTGCCAATGCGATCGTATTTTTCGTTTTCTTATTTGTTTTAATGTACGCGTTTCACTTCATTCCAACTAATGATAATGAAAAATGAGAAACCGCTGAAAATGCTTCATGGATAAAGTTAAACACGTTAGGTAAACAAATAAACGACCGAAAAATTCAGTTGCATTGGCAATAATAATTTCTCATACATTTATAAATATTTATTTTCGTGTTTCTTGTGCTGTTCGGTTTTGAAACAAGATTTTTATGACAGGAACATTCAGTATCCAGTGAGACAATAACCTTACACAAGGTGGACGGTGAACCGGCAACAGGATATGATTCTATTAGGTCTGAATTTTCAATGTCCATTATGACGGTACCTTCATACTTCGAGTATCAAGGCTTTGTAATTATCATTTATTACTCTGATTCGGTCTAAAAGAATAACCATATCAGGTAACATGTCCATTAGAGGCATTGTAAAAAGATCGGTTTTTAGTATTACGCAACCACATCAACAAAAAGGGAACCTCTAAAATTTCTTCACGAATCGCCGTCAGTCCATACATCACGGATTTGTAATTCTGCAATCTTTGCACGGTTTGTGACGAAATTTCACAGTAACATGTGTCAAATTGACCTCAAAACTGGTTTGTAGATAAGCAATAAAAACATTAATGCTAACTTTCCATAGATGTAAAAGAAGTAATAATAATTTTTTTCGAGTACGCCATTGAGTGTGCTATCGTGAACATGTGTACAAAAATGTAATCAGTTTTGTTTTGGAACCTTTTTAGTAGCGTATTTCGCAAGTCATTAACAATGTTTCCTCCACCCTGTAATTTTGTAACTATATCACTGAAAAATCTGAAGAAATTCAGGAAACCATTAAAAGTCAAAATCTGGATTGCCAAACAGGGATCAAACCCACGTCCTCCAAACTCCATTCTTGAAACTTGTCATTCATCTACCACTTTCCTGCGCTAGTTACATTTTACATGTCTACTTATTTCCAGCACCTGTAAAAAGTGCAGAACTGGGTCCATGCCCTCGTTGCAATGGTCACCAGAAATTAAGAAGACTAGGTGACCCATGGGAAAATTTCGGGAATAATATACGATTAATAGTGAAGTTGTTGGTTAGTAGTAGGATGAAAGAAGCACTGGCTCATTTGTAACAATTGTTTATTTGTCAACTGTACATAACAGAACATGTCTTACGATACAATTATAAATGATAAAATATTTCCCTAACAGAAAAAAAATATCCGAAAATCTCCTTACTCTCGTTAACACACACAGTTTAAAAATATCTCTGTGATATGTGCCACTATCTAGTGGTTTTCGATTATTCCTTATCGACACTAGCGAAGCCTAGCAGGTTGTCTCTGAATTATCGCTCACCCGTGACCTTGATTGTTCCTAAATTGTTCCCATTTACACGTCGAATTTCGAGAAAACCCCTTTCTCAATTAATGATGTTACCAAAACGGGGAATTTAATCTATAAAATATCGATTTTGGTTAGGTATGAAGAGAGAATGATAGCTAGTCACAAACACCTTTTCGAAATAATGAATATGATTTCTTTGCTGAGATTTAATCAGAATCCGCGTATGGAACAAAGACTGGGAACATAAAGTGTTAACATTTCATTTAACTGACATACAAGCCTCTAAAATTCTTTCTCTGTTGCATTAAATATTAAATACCATCTTTCCTGCATTTTTAAATAGTCCTTACAAATAAAGCGTACTGCCTCTACTCACAATTGAATATCAAAACATGAGTGAGAACGTATTAAGCCACAGTACGCTGTTAATTAACGCAGTGTACTTAGTGGGACCTTCATACTATTTCATTCCGCGACATTCTTTACACATTCCTGTGAGAGTATCTTGATGAGCGACATTGAATTAGTATCAAAATGTCCGATACTAAGCATTCAATCTCTGACTTTATAATATTTATTACGATCTTTATATGTTATACGCATGAGATTCGTCTGTATTAATATTTCAGCAACGAACCAGTAAATACGTATTTCAGTGGAAAAAAGTGTAAGAACAAAAGGGATCAGTAGCTGATACATTTAAGTAGAATTTAAAACATCTAATTTTATTTACATATTATTTGCTGGCAGTTTTGATATCGAACAATATTAAAAGCGAAGACAAACTTTAAAAAAAAATAAAGTGGTTTACAACAAAAAAAATTCCGAAGTAATATCCGACTTGCATAGTTAGATTTTGGTTTTGTGCATGAGTAGAGCCTCCTATAAAGCACAGTGGTACGGAAGTGAGGACAAGTGACATGCGAGTCCCTCCCACGACTCTTCCAGACCGTAATGTGTATCCGCGAAGGACAAGCCGACCGCAAATCGGCGGATAGGAAAGTAATACAGCGGATCGCGCAACTCTGGCCGCCCCAGTCAGAACCAATAAATTGTGATTTCCACATATTGCTTGTGCCCGCGCGCCTTGCCGCCCGATATATTCTGCCTTGTTTACTGCGTATGAACCACCGATAAACCATTACGTAATTATTACTTTTGTCTAACACAAACTGGTAGTACGTAATGGTGGAAAAGCGCTGAAGCAATCACCTGGAAGTGGAACAGTTTTACAGGACACGTCTAATTAGCCATTTCTTTTCAGCGTTAATTATTTGAAAACCATCCAACAAAATTTTAGTCAGAGAATTTATTGTAAGAAAGAGATAAAACACCCTTCCAAAAAGATTTTACTCGGGAAATTAAAGAATTTGCTATCAGAAAGACATATGACATTCTTTGTTTATACATGTACAATTCTTTTCCTATTTAATAATGTTATTTTCACAGTTTGTGTTTAGGTAAAAATTAAGCAAGAGATTTCGGAAACAGTGACTATAGAGTACATAAACAATTTATTTAGTCGATATGGCACTTAATTCAAATAAATGATGGACATTTCTATTCGTTTTCGTGTTTAGTTCGCGGTTGTCAAATGATGAAGTTCTCATACGACGTGAAAATACGGAATACCGATCGCGGTTGGAATTTTGACATAGTAGCTGGAAAATACTGAATATATTGAACAAAATGTTTACGTTCCACAGGCATTATCATTTCTCTCTAATATATATCATATTTTTGGTTCAATCCTGGCCAACGTGTGGGACGTGAAAACTTTTTTTGTAACTTGTAGCTGGTTTGATTAATAGCATTATACGAGGAAATATCATGGGAATAGCGTGAAAACCGTCCTGATTGCTGTTTTACCCGATTTTCTAGGCGAATAATACTGTCGTTCTCCTTTACACCTCAAAAATGGAGAATAAACTCTGGAATAAAGTTACGATTCACAGAAAAATGATGGCAAACAATAATGCAAATGAGCTACAGTGAAACAACAGCAAAAATCGAAATGCTTCAGAAACTACCCAAATTCGTTTTATGTTTGCAAAATATTTTTCCAGCAAAATTTAACGAAATCTCCAATTTATTTCCTACCAATTTTTTTACCAATACATAGATATTTCTATTATATGTAAGAATTAAATAGTGAGTTGCACGGTTTCCATTCTTTGCAAAAAAAGGGTTGTTCCTACAACTAAAGTGTTATACCATCTAAGTAAATATTTTATTTTCTGCTGTCGAATAGTCTTAGAACTTACTCAAAATGTGATTTAATTTTAAACCGACAAGAATGAACTGCAACCACAGTTTTAAATTTGTTTTCTTAGAAGTTGACTCCAAATGTCACATCTTGAATGGTCATTTAAATCTGACAGTATCATTAAACAAAACAAAAATAGGGGCAAGATCACAGAGATCTCCTTTGACTTCGACTCTCTTGCTGTGCAGCGTGGAATTTATGTGACAGTGCAGATTTTTGGAATTTCCGATCCAAGTTTATACAGAGCATGTTTGAATATTGAAGACACGGCTTCGAAATAAAAGTAAAAGAGCAGTGTAAGTAATGAATATAGACAGAGAACTGCAATCTACATAATGCTGAAGCTGTATAACTAAATAAGAAATATTCACCTTCTCCACTCTTTCGGTTTCGTAGTTCGAACAGTTATTTTGGTTGTTTCCTCGGCACCGTCGAAGTAGTGGGAGAAGTACTGTACTGCTTGCCTCGAGCTTTTATCTTCAATGAACCGTGTGCTACACAACGAAAATATACTATCTTGGTATCGCTATTCGTCATCGAACAATTTATTTTGTGAAGTATTATAAATCAATATACTTTATTAACGTCTTGGGTACACATATTTTTTTTTTGCGCTTGGGCTCTAAACAGATCTTTCAGTAAGGTTTGTTCCTCAATCTGAACCTTACTTAATGTGTCAAATTGATTATCATAACGAGACAACGGGCGAAAAAATTAACAGCGTCTGAATTTTCCGTTTTTCAATCCTGCCAGAGGTACTTATTACTGAAACAAATTTTGAAGGCAAATCTTTTTATGAGACGAGATCTTTCGAAGCAGTATGGATTTCCTGCAGGAAGCAATCAACGTTCTGATACATAACCGAATCTTGTGGTCCACACATCTCAATTACATGACTTTTCCTTGAAAGATGTTAATACAGGAAAGGTTATAAACTCAGAATATTGAATAGTTAAATGTGGTGTACCTCAGGGTTCGATTCTTGGCCCTGTGCTAATCTTAATTTACATAAATGATCTCCCATGCTTATTAGGTGATAGTGAATATATGATGCTTTTTGCAGATGATACTAGCATATAATTGAAACCCGCATCAGTACAAAATTGTGAAAACTCAGCAAATGATGTTCTAAAGAAAATTAACATGGTTAAGTGCTAATAAATTAATTCATATAGAAAAGACACAGTTACTTCAATTTTTTACAAAAATATAAAACAAAGGACAACTATAATGTGATATATGAAGGAAAAGCAATCAATGAATGCAGTTTCTCAAAATTTCATCATTTAGTTCACTTACAGTGCTTATTCGAAAGAGATTTTCCTTGCTACCCTACAATAAGGCCAGGCCAGCACTACTTCTGTAGCTGGAAGCACAAGTTGATTTTTTTTAAAATTATTACTTTTGGCTAGTCAACGAAGAGGTCATTACGGCCGAGAGGATTTCAGGAAGGTACTTACTGGTAGAAAACTTTTCATAGTCGCTAAAAAGGAACCATCTCTACACGCACCTGAAGTGATGTTGGGAATCCATGGAAAGCCGAAATCTGGATTACCGTATCGGGGATTGAATCCACGATCTCAGGCCTTATAATTACCAACAAACCTTCAGGTTCGGTCGCTTGATGACTCAACTTTGTGAATTTTGAGAAACAGCCAGAAGTGAGACGAATCTAAGCCAAGAGAGTAGGAACCGCATTGAACGAGCGTAATGCCTCTCTTTGCCTGCAAATTCTCTTCCGTGGAAAGCCGAAATCTGGATTACCGTATCGGGGATTGAATCCACGATCTCAGGCCTTATAATTACCAACAAACCTTCAGGTTCGGTCGCTTGATGACTCAACTTTGTGAATTTTGAGAAACAGCCAGAAGTGAGACGAATCTAAGCCAAGAGAGTAGGAACCGTATTGAACGAGCGTAATGCCTCTCTTTGCCGGCAAATTCTCTGCATTAATGGTGACTGTCTTCTATCTTTACCTAGTAAAATTGTGACAAGCGCGTTATAGAATTGCTTTTTCTATTGGCTTGTGGATGCTTGATGAAAAGATAAGATTAAGTGTTAATGTTTAATCAAATGCTCTTTAAAATTAAGTATAATTTCTTCTTTTCCCTATTTTCATGACACAGTCTAATCTTAAATCCAATGTTCGCGGTGCAGAAACGAAATAGAGTAACAAAACTATAAAGTTATCACTGCCCTAAAGGCTGGAGGCTCAAATTCTTCTTGAATATCTATCTCCTCACTTTGGTCGACCTGGTTCGTGGCGGACTCCGCGTCCACGTCGCTCCCCGTGGGCACCCTTAATGAGTGACCAAGTGCGCCACTCACCATACCGACTGTAATCGTGGGCAATTCTTCAAATGGCCTAATTCCTCAGAGGGAGTGGGCTGCTGATTAATCTAGATATTTATGTGGTGGGGATAGCCTTTGACGACTAAAAAGTCGGGTTCGGAATCAGCCTCAATGGGTCTCTTAAAGTCAAACAAAGGACCCGTATCTCATCACGTTATTTATTGTTTCAAAATACAATGAACTCGCAAACTCTACTGGGAATGTTCTGTGAAACCAGCCAGTGTGCGCGTAACATGGCTGCCTGAAAACATAGCATTGCCTGAGTTAACATTGTATACAAAACTAAACTCTTTCAAAAATTACATTTATTTAAATAAAATCCCTATATTCCGTTTCTGACTGATCTTATGCAAAACCGTTAATTCTGAAAAGGATAAGGCAGCTCAGAGAAGTATCTCACAAAAGCAAATCACAAAATTCTAAATTTCGCGCATGTTGGTAATAAATAGTACTTCTCCGGGCAGTTCTCCAATTCATGTCAATAGAATAACTGTTACTATTCCTTAGAATATTACTTAATTAACTGTAAAACGTTCAATTATTTGGAATGAAGTTTTATCATGCAATATTATTGGTGCAGGGGGACCACGGACGGCTGCATCTAGAAATTTTTATGGCTATGTTAGAAAACTGAGGGGAAGGGAGGGTGTTGAGACAAATATAGATGATGATGGAGAAGAAGTTACCGAGGACTTGAAAAAAAGCAGAGATTTTAAGTAACTGATTTAATGAGACCTTTAGACACAACGAGTCAGGAATGGCAGCGTGTAAATCTGAGAACGAACTTATCCAAACAATTAGAAATGAGAAGACTAAAAAAATATTAAATTCATCCTGAGGATGTCATGAAGGAACTGAGAAAGCTGAAAAAGCATAGAGGAGCTGGTGTATATAATATTACTACGAATGTATTAAAGATAGCAGGATGTGACATTGTACCTTATCTTGAAACGTTATTTAAATTGAGTCTGGATACTGCTACTTACCAGAGGTCTGGAAAAGTGCGATAGTAAGTACTGGTGCATATAGGAGGGGTGGCAAGTAGGGTCGAAATTTATAGGCCAGTCAGTTCGACATCAGTGCTAGGTAAAGTAATGGAGAGATTAACGTGCAACCAAATTACAAAAGTATTTGAGGAACGTAAGACGATTTCAAGTAAACAACATAGCTATAAACAAGAATATTCATGAGAATCTCAGTTATAGTAAGCTATATGCAAGATATTTTGGATGAAATAGACAAGGGAGACAAAATGGATAGTGCAGCACAAATCTCTCAAAGACTTTTGACAGAATGAGCCATAAAATCGTGCTAAACAAGGCAAAAACAATTGGAGTGGATAAAAAAGTAATTTCCTTTTTGTAGAAGATAGAAAGCTAAAAGTCATGGTAGGAAATGCAGTATCAAAATAAGTGGATGTGAAAATGGGAGTATCACAGGGAAGTGTTTTTGGACCATTTATAATTCTAATTAATGATTACTGTCAGAAGTTGGGTTGTTTGTTGATGACATGATGATGTATAATAGGATCAAGACAGTAGAAGACTGTGTACAGCTGCAGGGTAATTTGTACAGGACATCTAGCTGGGTGAATCTATATGGAATGAAGATAAATACAAAGAAGAGTCAGCTTATTAGGTACACAGAAAAAAAACATAAAGTTTGATTATGATTATAAGGTTCGAAAAGAATTGCTTGTTGACGACCTGAAATTTAAATACCTTGGCCAAACATTTGATAACAAACTCAACTTGGCAGGTCACATTGGACAGGTAGTATGAAAAGGTTTCAAAACCCTTGGAGAGAGTAATTAGAGGATGCATCAGAGAAGTAAGGGAATTGGGTAACAAAACTTTGGTCAGACCGTTGCTTGAATGTGGTGTTGTAGTATGGACCCACATGTTAGGTATCAAATATAGGAGTTGGAGAGGGAGCAAAAGAGGTATGCTAGATTCGTCTCTGGAAATTACCGCAGAACAAAGTCAGTAACTGATATGATAAACGAGCTGGAGTGGGCACTCGAAGACAGGAGGAGTATGGGAGTGTACAAGTTGTATATTATTGATGAGGCGTGGACAGATATTGGTGTAAGAATTAGAAGTAGTGCATGGAAGGGTAAAGATGACCACGACCACAAGAAGACACTCGATTTCATGCTCAAGGGTGTGGGAAAATTTTCTTTCGTAGGTAAGTGTGTCAGGGACTGAATTGGAATAAGTTACCAAGAGAAATAATGAATAATTTAAAGGTGAATTTTGTTGAGGGCAAAATTAGCTGGATACAGGACAGGGTAAAATAAGTGTGCAGGGAAATTTCCAACGGAGCATATGCTCCACTACAGTTAAATTAAATAAAATATTAGCACCATAATTGATACTAACAACGCAGTTACTCAACCAATTCTATGGGGAATTTCACAAACGAAAAAGAAGTGTCATTATGAGTTTTCATAAACGGGTGTTACTAACGGATTTTTAGGTGTATAATTATCACGGTCTACTCATAAATAACGTTTAACCAAACGAATTAAAGTTAATGGCGATACGGTAATGATGAAAATAACTGAATCCGTAAATATTTATTTCGTGTGGAATACAAAGTTACCAATGCTTCTATTAATTCATAATGGCTTGTTTGTTCCTGTTATGTATAGGCAAAATAAATAATTACTACAGCTTCAACAATAAACGGAACAATAGTATGAATCAGCTGCAATTCAACCTCAGATTCACAATTTGTGGTAGTTTAAGGAGTAGCACATAATGAACTATTTTGACTTCTCTAACCTTTAGATCAGACCCATTGTCAATAAAGCACCTACAACGGATCAGTTGATACTTCACGCCAGAAATAGATTGAAGGTATTGCAACATGTATAGAAAAGTATCACATCTCCTAAAAAGTAATAAAAATTCCATAAATCAGCATATTACACTAAGTCGCACACGTATATTACAGATGGTAGCTCTCGAGCTTTGCATCCGGGAGGTTGTTGGTTCAAATGCCCGTTCTCATATCCAGATTTTGGTTTTCCATGGTTTACCCAATTCACTCCAGCTGAATGCCGAAATGGTTCCGTCAAAAGTCCATGACCTAATTCCTTTCCGTTCCTTGCTCTCAGTCCTTTCTCACCTCTAATAACGTCGACGTCGACGAGACGTCAAGAGATAAGAAAAAACTTGCTGGAACTGAAGCAAAAGGAATACACCCAAGAATTATTCACTTCTGAAAACAGTGTTGTCCTGTTATTAATGTTTTAGAAAGGAAAAAGTATAACCAGCGTTTTACGTCACAGACTTTCCCTTTTAGATAGAAGACTCTTCTGAATTGTTAATTCGGACTTTCTTGGTTACGAGAGTTCCGGCGCAGGAACAAATTTAAATCATGCGAATCACATTCCATTTTTACTACCTACACATGTAAAGTCTGTGGCAGAAGAACTACAGTTCGCCGACAGTATTGATATTTTCACACGTTTGTGGGAGTCAAACGATATTCAGTTAACATTCTATCTCAATTTATATTTTACAGTTTTCTTTGCAACACGGATATCAATCACTTCTGATGCAAACTGATTGCTAATCACTATTCATGTACTTCTACATTAGCTTTAGAACGGATCAGGAAAGTATTTATTGGTTATTCATACATCAGAATTCCTCTTTTGGATTCATGGCTCCGTCAAAACCAAAAAGCGATATATCTGTTTCGAATATCAACATTATACAGAAAACGCCTTTGTCTTAGCAACTTCATCTCAAATTACTTGCAGAGAATTTACCTTGAACTTTTCATACAGTCAGAAACCTGTAGCATGCAACGTTAATATGGCAAACATTTTATACAACAATTGTTAATATCACTAACATTGAAAATAGATTCTCTCAAACGTATCGCCCAGAGTTATGGACAGTTGAAGAATTACATTTGTTTCGAGGATGGAAAGCTGTTATTTTCAGTTGTACAAAAAACGTGTTGTCCCTACCCATATATTAGCGGTAAACTTTCATTTTTTATTACCTTTCTTTTCTCAACAATTTTTTCCTGCATAGGAAGAGCATGTATAAGGTATTGTATGCAGTCTAAATTAAATGAGAACATAGTTTGATTAAAACCATAAAATAATATATTTAAGACCTTAATTTTTATCTTCATAACTGAAGTTTGTTGGGAGAGTTGAACAGATCTGCCCATTGTTTATAGAAATACCGACCACATTCATATGATCGCCGGTTGAATGACCAAAATGTAGATCACTGAATGATGCCGAAGACGAGGACAAAGCAGTATCGTATGTGCTTCCTAACGATCCATAGTACGTATTTCCTTGTCAAATTTCATGGAGATTGGTTCAGCCGTTTATTCGTGAAAACATAACAGAGTTACTTTCGCATTTATAGTACTAAGCATAGATAGTTACAGTTGTATATGCATCGGTACACACATAATAGTATGGTGGCTGTATCCAACCGACCAGTATGCTCAGTGCATTGACTGGATCCATAGCACTATTACACAGCAATGATGTCTACTGACAAGTAACCAAACATGGAATGCAGACGTGCATCAGAAGAGGCCATAGGTGCGAATGTGAATTTTTTCCTCGTAATTTGGAGGTTGGCTGGGGCAGGCCATTAGGAAAGCATTGATTGTGATCGCCGGTAAGGCACTCAACTTGCCGCATCACGCGGCACGGCGTGGAACGCCTTTGTCGACTCGACCGGATCATTCGGAGAGTCTTCGTTTTGTGAATCGTGTAGCATACGCTCATATAATAGCATCTCACGTGAACTGGTAGCCACAGCGTGCCGGGAATTTTACTTTTCAAATGTGGCACCTCTTCTTTTTTCCCGCTGTCTCCGTCCTGACACCATAAAGAGCGCTTATGTAAAGGCCCCAGCTGCACTGCGGTGTGGCCACAATCGGAACTTAATTCTTTCATAAATAACGCCTTCTCGCCGCACCCTCTGCGCAAAACTCCGCAGTTACCCTCGGCTGTGTCTCGGAGTCTTTGGTTCGTGAACCAGGTTGGCAATACAACTCAAAAGCTCCCCCATGAACGATAATTTCTTTAAGGACTGATAAAATTCAGGTTTAATACATTGGTTTAATGATTAATTACTTTGGGGTAAGAACAATATTTTCTTGACATATAAGAAGAAGAGTGGTGCTTCCTGATAAACCTTTGATTACAATGGGCAGCGTCTACTTCATATCACGGCATTGAGGTATCATTCAAAGTATTTGGCTTTCTTCGTCTTTCGATTTAGACCTACTTTGGACAACGAGAAACAACTGGTTTACTGATATCTAACGTAGTAAGTTATTGACAATGGCGGCACAGTCTATGACCGCCGAAACTTTATCGATGCACTCATCAGGTTGGTTACCCAAGTCTTACAACTGACTTACTGGATCGAATTTTCTTCTCTTCCCAGACCTTATTCACTCTTTCACTGCGGTTCCTCCCTTCGTCAGACCAGATGGCCATCGCCTTTGTACATTGTTCCTGGAACCACTTGAATTTATCAATTTCAGGTTGACTTGATTAACAAACTGCTTTTTCACATATCCATCGTTTTTCGTTTCACATTTGCATCATGATGTTTATAATACTGATCCAAGTAGATCAGTCATTCTCTATGGGATGTTTGTCTTTTGTTCCAGAAATCATATTCGAAAAATTTTAGAGCAATAGTTCCGTTTCAGACGATATTAATCGTTTTGATTTCTTCGCTGGTTATGGTAACAGGTTTCATAAATGTCGAGAATAACAACGAAAACCAATAGAACTTGTCATTCATTCATCACATCATCATTCATTCGAAGAGCAGAAAATGTTAGTGGAAGTACGGAGTTTACGCTTGAAAGATGGATGAAACAAACTATTTCCTAAACAAACTGCGTTTGTCCTTCATAAATTCGCCCATCGCAGTTGTAAACACATTTTTAAGACCTTCCTGAGAATTGTCTTTTACTGATGAGCATATTCATTCGTGGAATAGGATGTTAGTAGTATTTTTAAAAGAAAAACACAACAAGCGTAGTCGGTGAGCAGTAACGCCCTGGCCTCGCATTTGGGAAGACGCGGGTTCGAATCCCCTTCCGACCATCCAGATTTGTGTTTTCCATGGTTTCTCCAAACAACTCCAGGCGAGTGCCTGGATGGTTTCGGCAAAAGGCAATGGCCGAATTCCTTTCAGTTGCTTTTTCCCCAGTTCTTTTCCTCCTCTCACGACCTTGACGACTATTAGTCGTAAAGCCAGAAGCGAAACAAAAGTAAAACAGAGCAAGGAAAATACTGAACAAGTCAGAAAGATTTCTAGCATTAAATAGATTTTGTGAGGTATATTTTGTACTAAACTGTCAGGGGATCATAAAATATGAGAGTAATAACAAAAGATTTAATCATAATGGTCATGAATTTTTTTCTTCTTTTGTACAATTTATTGGATAAGAGTTTGACTATTGAGCCCGTGAAAATCTACTTGGCTAGTTGATGCATCTCTAGAAGTTTTTCCGACAGTTTGCTTTGATGTGTTGAGTCCGGTAGTTTTATTGCGCTCCCATCCATGTTGGGTTTATGCATTGGCAATCAAAGGCCAATTAAAAATTTGTACCATATAAAAACAGGTTCTAACCAGATTTTAAAGCGGTGATGAGCTCTCCATCCTTGTGGGTTTATTGATAAAAGTCATGATCACTGATCTGTTTCGGTGAACATTGCTTGGCTCAAAGTGTCCGTTTGTTGATAATACGAAATTAATTATAGTTTTTTTCCAGTAACACTTAGGCACTGAATGATCTGCTCGAAAAATAAACTTCTTTCTTTCTTTCTTTTTCCTTTTTTCCGTAAAATTTGTGAAGTAATCAAGCTATATGAAGCGTGTGTATATGAGTAGATATTTTCGTCTGGGGTATAACTACATTCCCGAAGAGACCTTTCTGAAATGCTTCCAATATTTGCAGGAACGACGAGAACGCGGAATCTAAGAAAGAATACCTCCAAGGTGCTAGAGTTCCATATCTCCAAGCAGGTTCCTGAATTATTTTTCGATACTGCTTCAATAGAAATAGCGAGACTCACCGTCAGTTTGGTAGAATTTTCGAGGTGTAGATGATCCTTCGATATCATCATCAGAATTTTTCAGCTTGCTTCATTAATTAGGTGCTTATAATTTGACTACAGAAATTAATAAAATAAAAACAAAAAACGAAATTGTAGAATTTTAAAACGAAAAAAATGGGGAAAAATCTACTCCAATGAAAACAGGGAAGTAAATAGAAGAGATAAGATATGAAGAATTTTTGTTTTTGCATTATTTTAAAAAAATAAAAAATAAAATAAAAAAAATAAAAATTCAAATATTGCCAGAAAAAGGATTGTTTTTCTCTGTAAAAACGAATCCACAAAGACTAACAGAGAGATTATTTAATTATTTTTATGAGAACCCCAAAACACATAGTCGTTTGTTAAGTGATGTTATATATGAATGAAGTCCTTTTCTGCGTTATACATTAATAAATGTTTTTCTTGGAAGTAGCCGAGAGAGTCCGTCGTAAAAACACAACGTTTCGGCGATTAAATACTTGAACTTTAATTGCTTGAACGTTGTGTTTTATGGACGAACTCATTTGGTCAGTTTTCAGAGGAATAAAAAAATGTTATTCGAAGTATGATGTTGTTTCACATGGTCCCCAGTTGACAGAAATTGAAATGAAGAAGAATTATATATATATATATATATATATATATATATATATATATATATATATATATATAACTTTTGCATGCAAAAAAGCTGAACAAAAGCCGAATAAAAATCTGAACGTTGATTCAGGTGCATCATTAGCTGTTGTTATAATAATCAACAAAATGCGTGGCTTTCACTAAATTCATGTTGCCTGAATGATCACGGAAGAGCAGATATGACCAGCTACCTATTCAACAACTACTAAAACTGTGAAAAATAAAGATTGCAGAGAATTTTATTTTTACTCGTATTATTGAATAAATACACGCTGATTGGCACTCTGATATTACTGATACACAACATCCATAGTTATTTACAGCCTCATGCAGAAAAACAATTCATTATATCAGTAAAAGAGGAAACAGTATTTGCATTATATGTACTTAGGAAACAGGTCCACCACTGAAAACCGTTTACGACTGTTTCAAAATAATTTTATCCCTCAAATGTTATTATAAGAATGTTTAAAATCTTTTATTATTCAACTTTGTGGTATGTGGCAATTCTTTGGGAATACAGGTATTATTTTTATGACACTCAATGGAAGAGAGACCTGGGAGTGCCAGGCTTTTTTATTTCATTTTACAAAGTCTCATGATATGTTCCTGGCAAAACATGTAGCAGATAAATCATGGGGTAGCCTGTAACAATAAGTGTTACAATTTGAATAATACCTTAGCTACGTTGGTTATGCAGCTATAGCACCAGAGATACTAGAAAAATTGTATGTGACATTTCGTGTCCACGCCTGGAAAGTTTTGGGCTAACTTGGACGTATTCCAACACTAAACAGAACCTTCGCAAAGGCTATTTTTTAATGAAAGAAGTAAAAGAGAGGGAGTCAGGAAGAAGATTGCTCAAATATAATCATTTGTATTTAAAAAAAATACGCAAGAAACGAGTGCTCCTGTTATTAGTACTAAAGCGTTTTTATTAGGGGATTCTCAGCTGTTTCTGTAAGTATGGTGATACTTGTTAAAACACATTTATTTCAACTGTTTTAAAACCTCATCAGCTCAATTATAGCAAATTCCGTATCGCATACAAAGAACTTGTGTCCCTTCACTTGTTTTCATACATTTTTTTCTCTCTTCCTATCTTGTGCTAACCTCTTTATCCCGACTGACCACTTCCAACCTACGTCCTCATTTACATGATTCATATATTCTAATCTCTGTCTTCCTCTACAGTTTTCCCTTCCACCATTCCCTCCACTAACAAATTAACCAATCCCGTATGTCTTGTTTCTGTAAGACTCTTCCACAAACTTCCTTTCTGATCCATCATTTACAAAACACATCCATTTCGTACTTTATTTGTCCACTATATTTTCAACATCCTTCCATTGCACCAAATTTCAAACGCTACAATTTGCCCACATTCTGGTATTCCTTAAGTCCATGCTTCACTACCATACAGTGATGTGCTCCAAATGCAATTTTAAAAAGTTCATTCTGATTCCCAGATCAACATTTTAAACTAAAAGAGTTCTCTTTTTGAAGAAGACTCTTTTCGCTAGTGCTATTCTGCTTTTAACACTATTCAATCTTCGTCCATCAGTCGTAAGCAATCACTTAAAAACCTCATTCATTTGTCAAGCTATACTTGTCTGACAACAAATAAATTATCTGTCGCATAGACACTACAAAATCCGGATGAAGATCGTTTTGTATAAACAAGATAGGCTACATCGTCACGGCTCCTGATGAAGATGACAGAACCGTTAACGAAACGCCTTCTTAATTAACAGAGTGCGTCAAAGCAATCCTAATAATTACATTATATTATCTTCGTGTTTTGTTCGTAATTATAAAGATTACATCACGTTTTCTTGTTTATATGCATATGAAATAATGATTGAAATATATTAGCTACACTTTTTAACCCTAATAATCTCGTGCCAATTAATAAATTCGAATTTTTGCTGAGTAAAAAATTAATATTAACCATTAGGAACTTTGGTATGGGCCACAAATATCCATGATGTATCTTGAATTAACATTACTCTACTTCAGAAATCTTGTTAGTCTCCTTAAGCTTGTAACACTACTACGCTGTCCAACGACATTTTGAATGTTTTACACTCTCGTCAGGGATGAAGGCACAATTTAATTTCCACTCACTTACCATCATCACCATCACTTCAATAGCATTGTTTTCAATATAATCAATACAGACATTTGCTGTTTTCAATCTGAGATGGCTCCTGGAATGAAATATGTATCTTCTTTAAGATACAGCCAACATTTACTGTATATGATAGAAGTAATAAATTTTCGTAGATAAATTTATACGTCGAGGTGTTATGTAAGATCGAAATTTCTGCTGAAAAATTGTCCGCATTGTGTTCTGCGCATTTTATGTATTTGGTCATATCTAACATATTAGCAAAGATTTTTTTATAGCTATTGTAGTTATTCCAAATTTACAAAGCTGCGTTACACATACATTCACAAAAGTTTCTTGTTTTTTATTTCTTTGCAGACTTGGGGCCTGTTAGTACAATGAGGGTTATATTACCATAATTTCATCTGTCTCACAGCTCTTCTTCACCCTCTTGGAACATTATCCTTGCTAGTCTACTTTCTACCACACGACTCCGTTCCTTTCTAATGTCTTCTGCACATTATATACGTTAGTTAAAGAACACATTTGCTGATGTTTTGAGATATTTCCCTATTTCTTATCGGCTTCTGATAATTTTTCTCTGTACACTAAATTCTAAAGCTTGAACTACTTGTTTAGTGTTCAATGACAACAGTTTTGTATTAAGTATTTTATATTTTATTGTTATTGTGAAATGTTTGCTGCGCCATATTGATTGTGTGATCCGTTCACTCATTTCTTTCTTTGTGTGTCTGTTACAAGTCGATGGAATGCCTGCGTACTTTATGACTTTTTCAGTGGATTTGTCATCTACTACTAACCTACACCTACATGGATATGGCGAAAACTGTCATAACCTGGCATTATCAACTGATGGTACTCCCTTGCCTTACGTACTTTGTTGAGGCTGTTCAGTTTTAGCAGTCTACACTGCCTAGCATATTGATAAACTACTCTGTGCTTAGTTGTTGAAGATAGTTAATTTATTTAGTTCATTCATAGATTTACAGGTTGTTTTCTCAGTCGACCAGGTAGTTGCTGGAATAACAGCATCACTCACATTCAGAACATACACGAACAAGGCACCAGCTTCTTCCAAAGATTTTAAAGCACATTGACACAGCGTCATTCCAAGCAAACTCGATCGCTGCTTTCTATGGAGCTAAAATAGAGCTACAGAATTTTCGAGAAAACATCACAAGCACCTACCGACGGTTCTGGATCGGTAACAGTCACAATACCAAACAGTCAGAACCTATACGAAATTACTTATCATCATGAAGAAACATTTTAATATGAAAATACAGAATATTTGCAGTCGTAAAGAAAATTTTTAAAAATGAAAACAGATAATATTTACATGCATTTAAACATTAAACATTCCAGATAGCTGAAAAAACACACTTAAAACATAATTGCTTACACAACATACATAATTACAATCTTTCAATTAACATTTCAAACGTTGTACTGGTTTTAATCATATTACTCTTCATTTAAACAATTTCCATCCATCAAACAATACTGATTCATAAGAAAAACATATAAATTTTCAATTAATCAATGTTTATCTCTCTCCGACACCAGTGTGCCTAGAATATAAGATCGAAAATAATAGCAAGCTGTATCTGAAAGCTGTCACTGTTACTTGTCGGTTTCCAGTGGGTGTGCAACAATTGTTTTTAAGTAATAACCCGTTATTATAATGAACAACTAGAGGGAAATGGCCAACAGCGGTAATTACTTAAATTCATACTGTTATAATACATCGTGTCTAATTTTCTTGTAACAGCCAGAACCACAGCTAGGTGAACTTCTTGTTTCAAGTGTGGCCGTGATAGATGCTAAGCGGTCGCGGGTTCGTGGCCCTGCTGTGACACCTGGAAACCAGTTGGGAACCGGTTGGGAGGCGGCGGCGGCGGCAGGCTGCGCTCTAATACTGAATTAATCCGTGACTAATGCCGGACCAGGCCGGCCACTGCTCGCATTATTCAAAAGATTTTGAGAAATCTCGAAACTCCATTGTCTCGATGCTCCCCACTGGGAGGAGTGACCTCGAGTGTAATTAAATCCAGCCGAGCCGTTCGTGAAAACTCATAATAAAGTACGTTTGCGTCGAGATTAATGGAAAGACTCGGACGACGAAATGTAGTTACCCGGGTGGTTATAGCACTCAAGTAGCACGCACTGTCTCCGAGATACTACTGTAACATCTCTCTACACTAATACTATAAATCCGAAAGTAACTCTATATCTCTGTCTGTTTTGATACGTTTTCACGACTATATATCTAAAAAAATCTTGATTTTATTTGACAGTACTGAGTGTCGCTGGTCGGGATGTAGGATACCTTTTTCAGGATAGATAATATATTTTTGATGAAATATTAGAACTAACTGAACGGTTGACAGACAGACGGATAGCGTGTGTAACTCACTGTAACGTTATATCGGTCACTCAGACTTTGTTACTCTCGCAGTCACTTTGTGTATGATACAGATACAACTTATTTTATAGTACAATGTGGATTTTATTCAATTTTAGCAATAAAATGTGCATGCGTACGTAGTGACGGGTGGCAGCTAGTAACTCAACTGCTTTAAGCCTTAAAATAAATCATTTCTTCTAGTTAACCGTTTCGTTAGAAACGTGGTTGAGAAAATTGTTATTTTTTCCAATACAGGGAATAAAAGATAGTATATAATCTGTTATCATCACTGCAGGCTGCTTCTTCTGAAAATCATATATGTTATTTATAAAAAGTTTTTATTTGTGACGGCCATCTTTCTCCATTCTTACTTAACCAAAATTGATAAATTATGTATCATGTTAAAAAATTCAGTACTCCGCTTTGGTAAAATCACTAGCTAATAAAAAAAAGAATTTTTTGAAGTTCAACCCATAAATGGCAAAATTATGAACAATCAAATTCAGAGGTATGCGATAGTTTTGAGTCAAGCTACTAGGTTGCGGTGCAGTCGGTAAGAAGTGTTCTCATACCGCTAGATAGTTGCACCACATATCACAGAGATTTTCTAGCTTTTCTGATATTTTTGTTTCTGTTAGGGATACATTTCATCAGTTCTAATTGTTTAGTAAGACGTTGTAACTGTTTTGCTACGCACATATCTCAGTTGGCAAATAAACAATTGCTACAAATGAGCCCAGACGTACTCCAAGATCGACAATCAGTTTTTATAAAATGTTTCCAACAAAATCTTTTTAGCTCCATGAGCACCATACCTACTCACTTTCGTTACATTTACATCTTTGTATTATAATCTTGTGGAACGTAATATTAAGTTTGTTGGTAACAGAATAATTTTAAGTTCTAAAAATTATTTCAACGCCACTTATTGCAAGCCAGTTTAGGAGAACGCAGCATATAACTAAGTATATATCTCACTGGATGGAGTATGCAAAAAAAAAAAACAAAAAAAAAAATTGTTTTAGTGTGTGGGAAGATATTTTTTTTAAAAATGATAATTTATATGCATTTACTTCCTGTCAGAATAATACCTCTTACTGCGGAATTTTACTATAAACGATGCAATGGGATTAATTAAAAAAATTGCTGCATAAGGACTGACGTAAAGACGAAAGGACTCAAATGAAATCATAAGGATTACTCTTATGACATTTTGGTTAAGAAATTCCGTCATAAAATACAGGCAAAATATAAAAAGAAACAGGATGTAAGCTACAAATATATGAGTATGTGTGTTAGCAAACTGTTCATGTGGTTGATTTGCTTAGTTCCTATTTTTGTATATATTATTATTAATAATATTTCAAAATATACGCATATTTTTGTACTGCTTTGCATTCTCTCGTGGGATCAGAGAAAATATATCTATCCAATTATACTACCAGTAAGCGATCAGAAGGATGCTTGCGTACAAATGTAAACACAAATTATTCATATCTGATACGACTGTGCTAACATAAAAATCAGCATTACCTACCTAAGCGTCACTTGCACCTTAGGTATGTTTCTTGAGGGTGCCATTGGTGACAAGCTGGATATAAAGAAGGTATTACAGTCTTGCCTAGCCAGATCCCAGTAGTAATATTGTTACCACATTCACCGTACCAAAGATGCGCTGTTTCAGGTCACTCAACTTATTTAGCTGTTTCGACGGCCAATATCATAGCGAATTAAAACACACGAAATACATGCTCGTGCTTCAGTATTGCTTACAGCCTCATTCGTTCCCATACCGGCGTTTAACTTCCGCACTCAAGCAGCAACTTCCGAACTTCCAGTTTCATCTTACTACTCCGACTAACACATTTCTGTATTTTATGCGATCTGACAGTTTTACGAGTATAATGAGACTGTCTTTATGGATATATCTTGGAAAGATGAATGTGAACATACCCAGTATTTTAGTCAAAGTACAGCCCTCCTGCATTGATTAGTACGTAAAAAACACCGGAAATATGCATGTCTTCTTGTCGTACGATCACAAGTTTAAGATTGGAAGTCACAACCTTTCACCTTCTTCGAAGAGCCTTTTTTTTTTGCTTATGGTTTTACGCCTTGTAGAAGTCGAGGTCAGTAGAGGACTAAGGGAAAGGAACGGAAAGTAATTCGGCCATGTCCTTTTGAAGAAACCATTCTTAAATTCAGGGAAAAACAAAAATCGAAATCTGAATGGCCGGACGGGTATTCGAATGTGAGGCCAGAGCGTTACCGATCACGCACCACGCTCGGTTTGTTCCGAGAGGCTTTAGCTTTAACTTAGAGAACGGGAAATAATCGCGCTGGGTTAATATGGGAGCATGACAGATGAGTGAGTTCGTATAAGTTTTTCTGTCAATGTCTATTCTCTATGCTATTTACGTGACAACGTTTAGCACACCTCTCAAGTATCGTCTTATTCTCCATCATGGATACCCAGAAACGTGGGTGTGTTGCCAGACTGTTGATTACAGGTTGAAATTAAGGATAATGTATATATTGTTTCATCGATGACATTTCTGCCTGGGAAAAAATTTAATCAGTAACATATATTATTATAGTGTTGTGAACTTCTATCGCCATACTTCATTTTCAAGTGCCATGTGTGTCTTTTAGCTTAGAATTTGTATTGCCAGTATTTGGTATTTTGCAGCCTTCAGTAACATTTCTCCTAGAAGTATAATATTTCCTTTGTTCCTGGATTCTACAGATTATCAACCACATTTCTTCATGGTAACGTAATACTTTGCTCGCATAGGAAATGTATAACACGATGGAAAAAGTTTGAAATCTTTTTTACTTTTTTTTTTCTTTCGAGGATAGAGCAGCAAGGAACAGGAAGGAATTTGGACATGTCCTTCTCCAGGAACCATCCCAACATTTGCCTGAAGTGATTTCGGGAAACCATGAAAAATCAACCGACCGGGGATACGAACCCGCGTCTTCCCGAAAGCAAGGACCAAGCGGCACCTCTCACCCCACCACGCTCGGTATCTTTTTAAATTGGCAAACAAAAAACTAAACAACGAAACTTAAAAATTTATTTTTACCAGTGCAGCCTTTTACTTCGTTCCTGGTATGGTATATCAGTGATAGCTGTGATAAAGCTTGGAATAAGCGTTTGCAGTTCCGTCAGTAACATGAGAAAAGTAAAGATTAAAACAGCCATCGAGAACTGGAAAAATTACCGGGTGGAAATTTTAATAGGCAAAAGAATTGACTTAGTGTCTTCTTCATTTCCTTCGAGCAGATGGAGATACCTGGTTACATATGAAACATAACAAGTTGATTCAAAACTAGGTTCAGATTTAATTCTGTGTACGCCTCAGACAGGAAATGTATAAATACTTCAATTGTGTCCGTTGATCTGTTACAGCTTTTAGTTATTAATCCACTACAAGAACGATCACAAAGTTATTAATCCTACTTTAATCTATTTTATTGGATGTCGGTGAGACAGATGAAACGTAGGCTATTTTCCCACAAACGAGCTTTA
>JARYHS010007497.1:0-38240 GCA_031002005.1 Vandiemenella viatica
CAATCCGAAGAAGTGCCTCTTCGTCGCCAGAGAGATAAAAATCCTGGGGCACCTGGTCAACGGAGATGGCGTCCGCGCTGATCCAGATAAAGTAAGGGCAGTCATGGAATTTCCAACTCCTCAGCACATTCGTGATGTGAGAAGCTTTCTTGGGCTGTGCTCATACTTCCGGCGTTTCATAAAAGGATTCTGTAACATGGCACGTCCACTGCAAGAACTTTTGCAGGGAGACGCCAAGTTTTACTGGGATGAAACTAAAGAAAGATCTTTCCAGGCACTTAAGGAGGCTCTAACTTCCGCACCAGTTCTAGCCTTATACGACGAGAATGCAGAAACTGAACTTCACACTGACGCCAGCGGTTATGGGATCGGTGCAGTGCTTGTGCAAATTCAGGAAGGTGCTGAGAAGGTGATAGCCTATGCATCAAGAGTATTCTCTAAGCCCGAGATAACTACTCTACAACCGAGAAAGAATGCCTCGCAGTTGTCTGGGCTATCAACAAGTTTCGTCCGTATTTATTCGGCAAACCTTTCACCGTCGTGACAGACCACCATTCTTTATGTTGGCTAACCAGCTTGAAGGATCCATCAGGTCGACTAGCAAGATGGGCACTTAGACTTCAAGAGTACGACGTCACGGTGGTATTCAAAAATGGACGCAAACACAAGGATGCCGACAGCCTTTCAAGGAATCCTTTAATAGAACACAACAGCATGAATGGAATTTCAGCCCTCGCTGAATTAGGTGACGTTGCAGCTGAACAGAGGGAAGATTCAGAGTTATTAAGAACCATAGACGCCTTGGAGAAAGGAGAACCGGCCAAAGGAGGGTTTCAATTGATAGATGGGACATTGTATAAGAACAACTACGATCCACTAGGCCCCAAGTGGCTTCTGGTCGTTCCAGCTCATCTCCAGCCAGCTATTCTCAAGTATTTCCACGACGCTCCAATATCCGGTCATCTGGGATTTGTGAAGACCCTGGACAGAATCAGACGCAGGTATTACTGGAAGGGCCTCTACCGATCTGTCAAGCTTTATGTGAGTCACTGTAAAGAGTGCCAGCGACGGAAACATGTGCCGCAATTACCTCCAGGTCATCTAGTACCAATTCCACCTGCAGCGGTTCCATTCCACCGAATTGGGATCGACCTTTTGGGGAGGTTCCCGAAGTCGACAACCGGTAACCGATGGATAATAGTCTGCACCGACTACCTCACGCGCTACGCTGTCACCAAACCTGTGCCGACTGCAGAAGCTCCAGAGGTTGCAAAATTACTAGTAGAAGACATTATTTTGAAGCATGGAGCACCACGTGTGATGATATCCGATCGTGGAAAGGTATTCCAGTCAAGACTAGTATCAGAGGTCATGTCAAGATGCGACGTTGTCCACAGGATGACAACTGCATACCACCCTCAGACAAACGGTCTCACAGAACGCTTCAACAAGACATTAGCCGATATGCTGTCGATGTATGTGGATGTTGAGCAGAAGGATTGGGATACAATACTGCCAGTGGTCACATTTGCTTATAATACAGCAAGGCAAGATACGACAGGCTTCACCCCGTTTTTTCTGCTCCATGGCCGTGAAGCTGAGACCACAATGGATACGCTGTTCCCATTCCAGCCGGACGACACTCAGGATGACTATATAAAACAGCTCATTACCAGGGTCGAAGAAGCAAGACAGCTGGCTCGCATACGAACACTGGCCACCCAGGAGAAGGACCGTCAGCGGTATGACGGCAAGCACCAACCTGTTGCGTACAACCCAGGAGATCTCGTATGGATTTTTACCCCTGTCCGGAAGGTTGGGCTATCAGAAAAGTTACTGAAGCGGTACTTTGGTCCGTATCGTGTCATACGCCGCCGGTCAGACGTCACATACGAAGTCGAGGATTATGAGCCGTCTTCGAAACGACGAAAGCGAAGGGACATTGTTCACGTCCTCCGCATGAAGCCTTACTACAATCCTGACGAGCAGCTAGGCACAACCAGCTTCTTGTTCAAGGACTCTGAGGACGGTTTGGATACTGAGGAAGTCGGACAGGAAGATAATAGTACAAACAGGAGGGGCCCTCCAGAACTGCCATACAGAGGACCCACGACAAGATCAAGATCCAGGACAGTTCAGCGTGCCCCAAAAGAAATCTAACAGCGGGACGCTGTTTTCCTCAGGAGAGGGAGCAATGCCGCATGAACGCCAGTGTACCGTCTGCCAGCATGGCGCAGCGGGTAGCGTCACGAATTGCGGTACCGAAGGTCGCCGGTTCAATCCCGCCCACTGACAAAAATTATTTAATTCTGTTTATTATTTCCAGAAGATTCTACATGTTTCTAAGGTCACTTGTAACTTCTACACATTTCACTTGTTAACTACTCTTGTAATCTCTAGTACGTTCTATCTGTGTATAAATAGAAGAGCATTCTGCCCAAGAGGCAGTCAGTGCTGCGTGTATGTTTGAGTTCTCAATAAACCTGTTCTCAGTTTAAGTGCTGTGTTCATTGACAAGTAACCTTCGAATTCACACCTGCCCCGGTTCCAACGCGACAATATTTTTTACTGAATGAATCAGCAATTGTAGAGGAGTAAGTATATAAAAATGTTTTTATGTTTCACTAAACAGTTTTACCATTTCAAGCAAAGTTTGAAACAGATATTCCAAAAAAATTGAATTTGTGGAGAGTGTTGGAAGTCCTGTAGAAAGTCACAAGCTGGTTTTGAACTTCTTCTGAGAAAAATTGAAACTTTAATATCAAAACAATAGCCTAGATTCAATATACCAATACCAGCAAAAATGTGAATAGCGATAATTATTCGGCTTTATAACTTTTTTGTATTAATGATATAAGCAGGAACAACATAATATGTAAGATCCTAAATAGATAGGATTTGTAAAGTTTTGCATCATTCAGAGCTCTTTCAAACGCTGAATCTATGTGACAGTATAAACATCGTGCTCGTGCCTTTGACTTGCTCTAAATAAACCGCTGCCAAAGCGAGCGGCACAGGCAAGCAACCACACAAAGTGAACCAACATGATTGCATGGTTTATACAAACTCGTGTTCATGCTATCTTGCGTAGACTCAAGGAATCTTAGGCGAAAGTGTTAACTCGGCAACAGAAGAAATTGAAAATGGAACAAAAAAAAGCTACAATAACTCAACCAGAAGATTTGAAAAGAAAAGTGTAGCAAATGAAAAAAGGCATAAAAAATCTAAGCTGTTGACTGAGTCAAGTTACTGATGAACAATTTAAAAATCTTCAATTATTTTATCCACCTAATATTGAAAGATTACTCATTTGTTTTAGTTCATATTAGTCATTTGACCTATCTTCTTTTTGTGCTACTCATTTTTAATTATGCTTCATAAGATTACAAAATTAGTTATAAAATTTTCAAATAAACATTCTTAAACATGTTTCTTTTTCTAATTTTTTTAGTTTTATACCAGATTTAATTATTTAGAATCAAAATCTAATTAAAACTTTAAATATCTTAACCATGCAAATAAAGTTTCTAAATCGGGGAAAAATATGTCAAATTTCTCTGGAGAACCTGGAAATATCAGGGAATTTTTAAATCATTACCTTGTGGCCACCCTGAGTGTCGCATTTTTCAGTTCACCTTATCCATTCCCGCCTCTTGCGTCAAATGTCAATAGTTTCAGTTAACTATTTTTTAACTGCATTAATTAATTATAGTTTTATGCAGTAAGGAAGTTGTGGTATTATGAAATATGGTAGTGTTTTCTAAGCTTTTCGTGTCATTGAGAGTGAACAATCATAACCTGTTAGGTCCACATTGTAACATGTTTGCAACTCACAAAATCCTGTTAGTTGTAAAAATCTAATAAGCTGCCCGATGGTTTTCTGCCTCACCATTGGTTGTGATGCTGGCAGCACACTGTGAAATATCAAGGAAATTTGGCTACCCTCACACTCTAGAGACAAATTGCTGTCGTATTTAGAAGATTTCTTTCTTGTGGGAAATAGTTTTCTTTCATTCCTGGAAATATTACTCAAGCAAACATCACAGAGACCAGATAAATGGGTGAGTGTTATTTAGTAATGGTTTCTCAAAGGGAAGGAGATGGTCTAAAATAAGGGGGCAGTTAGCTGCACTTCACTTGTCTGATGTGGGTCACTTTGAATTATACATACCTCAGTTTGCAAAGTATTATTTAAGTTCAGAAGATTTTTGTGAATGAGGTGACACTTTAATGGCTATTCCACCACAAGCAGCTGTGTAACTGTTATCCTTACTGACAATCAATCATTTCACAAAATTTGATTTTTGTTTTTGTGTTTTGCTGCCAACAATCATTTTCCTATGATAAATGGTGGCATCTTTTATTAACATTATTAAGATGATTATTGGATTAAGATATTTGGTATCTGCAACTGATAAAATTTCTGAATTGTTGTGAATTATAGGATTTTTTAAAGCTACATGCTTGAATATGAAATGGAATATGGAATGATGGAATATGAAATTTATTATTTTTTCTTTTGATAAGTAAAGTCAGCTACCGAAATGGCTCTTAATCTCATTGCCATTAAGATCACTATATTTGTAGAGGATTATAAGCAAGGGACTAAGGATATCAGCTGCAATCTGTTAAGGATCAACCCTGGCAT
The DNA here is from genome assembly GCA_031002005.1 of Vandiemenella viatica. NCBI lineage: Eukaryota > Metazoa > Arthropoda > Insecta > Orthoptera > Morabidae > Vandiemenella > Vandiemenella viatica. The sequence continues at coordinate 4,649 of JARYHS010007497.1, forward strand.
TCTACTAAAGTGATTGTAAGAATCCATGCCAAACCAAAAATCTGTGACGTGTGGATTTGTATCAAATCTCATTGACAACTATTATTGGCAGGCTAGTATAGTCATTGTTCCTCTCAGTTTTTACTAGACATAATACATATATTTGTCCAATGTAACACCCCGATTGTCTCTGAATACATTTGTTAGGTTGTGAATTTTGAAATTGAACTTTGTTCTTGAACCTGATGATAGCTTAACTGTTACCCATCTTATGTGGCGAGAGCAATGCACATTCAAGAATAAATGTATGACAAACAACAGACAGAGAAATGTTCCTTGAATTGTCTTATGATATTCAACTTGTAATTTTGTGTGTGTGATTGAAGTCAACAAGTTCTTTGCAGCTTTTGAAAAAGTGTGGCAATGATGAATACTCATGAAATAGGTTGTCATTAATATGCTGTTTTTTTGTGCCAAATTTTTTTATTCTAATTACTTTTTGTAGAAATTGTTGGGAAGAAGTAATTTATATACGCTACAATCCAAAGCCTTGGACTGGCTTCACTCGTATTTATCTGACAGGCATTTACAAGCATGAGTGGATGGTCATTTGTCGAATGAGTGGATGGTCATTTGTCGAATGAGTATACTGTTACCTCTGGTGTACCACAAGGTTCCCATTTAGGACCTATCCTATTTAGCATATTCGTAAGTGACATTGGTGAAAAATTTAAGTCTGAGTATTTGCTTTATGCTGATGATATGAAGATCTTCAGAGCAATATACAGTGATCATAACATTGATCATAACATTGATATTCTACAATGACACATTTCTGAGTTAGAGGTATGGTGTCAGGTAAATAAGTTGCACCTTAACATAAAAAAAAGTGTGCTATCATGGTGTTTTACCGACGTCACAACCTGCTGCCTGTTAACTACTCATTATGTGGTCAAAATGTGGAAATAGTTAACTCAATAAAAGACTTGGGAGTGATGATTGATGATAGGCGTACTCTCTCTCACCATATTATCTACATAACTCTGCTAGCATTTCGTGTCCTTGGATTCATATGTGGCTCTGGGAAAGAATTCAAAAACATTAATACACTGTTTCGACTTTTCTTTGCCTTTGTCAAACAGTTACTGGAATATTGTAGTATTATCTGGTCACCATTTACAGATCAACAAATTAGCTGTGTCAAAAAAGTCCAGCTTAAGTTCTGTAAGTTCCTGTTACACTATCCTCATGATGAAAACTTTACAGACGAATGTGATGTGTATCACTTTTATAACATTAACAACCTATGAAGTCAGAGGCAATTGACAGACCTATGCTTTTTCTACAAAGTTGTCAATGGTCTTATTGATTCACCAGAAATACTCAAGCAATTCTTATTTAACTGGTCTAGGGTAGATCTTCGAACAAGAAGACTGCTGGATGCTGTAAAACCCAACAAAAACTATGTTGCTTTAGGATCATACCATAGAATAGTTAGTCTGGTTAACTTACATGCTACCGACATCAACGTCTTTGGAGGATCTCGTGTTGGATTAATGTCCAACTTAAAAAGACTTTTATGAATTATATACATAGGCCTACCTTATATGTTGATGTTAAGAATTATTTCTTTATGTACAAAGCCGATTGGCGTAAAAATAAATAAATATATGTGCAGCTATAATATCCAGCAAGTTTTAATATTTGAATACTTTTTTAGGAGACAGATCCTAATGTAAGCAATGAAGGCCACAAATTATATGATTATGATGGACATGTAGATGATAATGATGCTGAAGATTCTAGATCAGATTGCTCACCACCAAGGGATGATGGTGACAGTGACAGCATTGTTATTGAGTATGAAAGAGAAGAAGGTGATGGACAGGTAATTTAATTTTTTCTTTTTTTTGTACCAATTCAAGCACTTAGAATGTTTATTTTCTCCATTATAAATTATTTATCCCCATGTTTTTATTCTGATTCAGGAAAGTGTCCCACCAAAAGAAAAGAAATTGGATGATGATGAAGATAGAAGAAATCCCCAGTATATACCAAAAAGGGGTACTTTCTATGAGCATGATGACAGAACTGTCATTGAGGATGTGTAAGTTTTAACAACAGTTTTTAGAAGCACCTCATTTTAAGAATAGAGTGAGAATTAGTTGAGTTTTGTAGAAATTGTTAGACATATCACTTGACTCACTTTAATGAATTTTCATTTTTATACTGGTGTTGTAGATTGCATCCCAAACAAGTTTATTACAATGAACAGTACATTATCAATAATTTTAATTCAAATGCTTATGTAATTTAGGATGGCTGGTTTGTTCCAGCTTGTGACAAATTTAATTTTTGGTGTTAAATTATTGCAGCAGTTCTTATCATAGTCACATAATACTTCACATTTAAGCATTCAGTGGCAAAATCTTCTGTTTGACAGTGATGAAGAAACTACAGAAAAAGATAGTGAGCGTGGTAAGGAAAACCAAGGAAATGACAAGAAGAAGGTGTGGAAGGAAAATGAGAATCGTTGGAGCCATGACCGGTACAATGAAGATGAGCAGACACCAAAGTCAAGAGATGAACTAGTCGCAATTTATGGCTATGACATTCGGAACGAAGAAGCTCCACCACGGGCTCGTAGAAGACGTCGTTATGGGTATGTTTTGATTTGACTCTCTCGTTTATTTGGGGGGGGGGGGTGCGAATAGCATTTTCTTGCTTAGTGGCAGAAAATACTTACCAATTAAATTGTTGATGCTTCACTAAACACTGCCATGATGTACTTCAAATAACGAAAGTCACATTATCATTTATTGTAACACATTTTTGTAATGTATGTTTTTTTGCACTTGATCTGTAGGCTATACAGTCAAAGTACACTGGAGCACACAACCTAAGACAAAAGTAACATTTGCATGCTGTGTCACTGCCAACTAACAATGCTCAGTGAAACTTGAAAAACACGTAGAAAAAACTGCTACAGCAGGTAACTGAAAGAAATACACAATGAGACGAACAGATATAACACTTTTGTTTAGAGAGTCACGCTGAAGTCACTGCAACTCATGATGGTCTTCTGGACATTACTAAAATGAGGGACATTCTATTCTAGGGTGATCACCCTGGACAGCAAAGCTTGATCAGCTGGCCACAAGGTTGTTAAGGTCTTCTTGTGGTAGGGACTTCCTTTACTTCAGTAGCATGGTTGACAACTGCTGGATGATTAATGGTACATGTGGACATGTCACAATTATTCTCCCCAGTGAATTCCACATGTGCTTGTTGGGATTTTGATTTGGAATGGAAAGGCCATTCTATTCACCAAATATTCTCTCATTCCAAGAGTTCCTCCAGATGCAATGTTTGATGCAGTTGACATTATCATCCATAAAAATGAAGTCATGATTGACTGCATCCCTTAAAAGATGCACGTTGGAACTTTGCAGGGTGGTCGGCATGGTGTGGAAGAGTTCCCACCACTCCAGCAGTACCCATCACAATCTGAGGGTGTGGATAAGAGTGGTGAATTACACGTCAAGAATGATGCAACACCAACTACTGTGTCACAATAATGCTGACCGGTGAGGATATTGCATTCAAAGATTTAGTGGTTTATACACCCATGAAACATTATTTCTCGATACCACTTGTACCATCAAAATAATAATGTTTGGCCGTGTCCCTGGGTGCATTATCTGTTCCCATCTCTCGCCAGATGAGGGTATGTCTAGAATCACTACTAATATTAAATCTGCTCCCATCTGAAAAGAACATGCAACCTCATTCCTCGTTGGTCCAGTCCTGATGTACCATTACAAATGGTGCAACTGATGTGTGGGTGGCAATGGAACACAACGTAATGGCAGTTGGTCAAAATGATAAACTTGGTGCAGTTCTCATGTCACTGTGGAGAATGAGATTGGATGCCTATGATTGCACTCCATGTGTATGAAACTGCTGTGAGCAGTACGAAACTCCTGGGTTACACTCATCATGTTTTGTTCTTTTTGCAGCTACTCTCTGATTCTTCCTCATGTGAAGTGATCCAAATGTTGTCTCTGGGCCATTTATAATGAATACAATCACAGTGCACCATAAAAGCTCGCTGATAGATGTATACTGGATTGTTCCATTCCTTCAACTACAGCGTGTTGTGGGGGCCAGACATATTTTACACTATAGTTGTGCTGACCTCACACCATGTATCATCCAGCTTTCTGTGCTCGTGTGAGAGACCTCTGGCTTTGCTCCCACACCTTTACCAAGTAGTTAATGTTATGTTACTTTACCTATCCCATCCTTAAGTTTTTCACACTAGTGTATGTTGCACACAGTTTTTTTATTGTTTAAAACAATTCAGTTGGCATAGTAAAATTCAGTCAGTTGCAGGATTAAATATAACAAATGAAACCTTTCAAAGTTAGAGGCAAACAAATCAGTTTCCCCTTCACATGAGATAATAGACCCACTAACACTGGGATGGTACACTTAAATAGATAAGATGGGTTCCATATTACAATGGAACCTTGGTACTTTTGGGACTCATCTAAAAGATGTTAATCTGTGAACCTAAATTATCCAAAGTTTGCAAGTTTTGAGAAACTCGTGATTGACAAGTAAGAAGTATCACACTATATAGAAAATAAGATAGGATAAGGAAAAATAAACAGATACCCGTCACCACAGATGAAGGCAGGAGGGCGAGACGAACATGTAAAAACACAAAAACATAAACAAATTGTACAATATTTTGACATGAGTCTTAATCATGTAGGAGGCAAGTCATATGGCAGGGAGGAAAGATGTGGTCACATCCCAACCCGCCACATGAATGAAGCATAGGCGGAAATCGCATGGTGGTGGTAGAATTGCCAGGAAAGGGGGGGGGGGGAGAGATAAGCTTGACTAGCGATAAAAGTGAAACAAAATAATCTTTGTGTAGCATAATTCAGAAAGTTATAATTTTATTTAGATTGGTTATAGATGAAAATAAAAGGGATATATATATATATTTTTGCTCGGGTATGAGCTCTGATTCACTGCCCCTCTACTTTTCCGATGTTTGAATTTACCCCCACAATTTTCTCGACCGGCGGTCTTTCTGTGAGGCAATCTCTGGCTGCACCCACCTCCCATAATGTGCTCTTGTTGACGAAGGGTTTTTTTCCCAATAATTTCTTTATTATTTGTGTTTGTGTCTTTTCTGTGTGTTTGCGCCCCACATCCATCATCTAAAGGTAAGTGGTGGCTCATTTCCCTATCCTAATTTGATTCCTTTCCACTAGTTAGTGTCTTTTTTTCATTGTTATTATTATATATATATATAACTGCTGCCGGCAGCTCTTGCGTGCAATACTGAGGAAGAGCCATGCTTGAAAATTCTATTCTTTGTGTGTTCGTGTTTTTTTCGTGTACCAACGCAGCTGGAATCCCCTTCTTTGGTAAGCGGTGGTTTTCTATCCTAGCCAGTGTTCAATATATCCGCTTTTAGCGCCTTTGTTTCCTAACAATATATATATATATATGAGGAGCTGGCGAACAAAACGGAATAATTACACTTCCGGTCAAAAGCAGTTTTTTAATCCGGTTGTTTTTGACCTGCTGAATCTGAATCTAAAGTCGTTTTCGAGCAAAACGGCATAAAATTGGACTAAAAGTGAGCCCAAAGTTTGTGATTTCGATCAAAACAGAATAACTGCAGTCAATTTTCAACAGCTTTGAAGACGAGACCGATTTCGTTCAAAACAGAATAATTTTCATACATATTTGTCAGATGTCAGTCAAAATGAAATAAGTGTCATGCATTTTTTCTTTTTTATATATATTTTTGCACTTTACACTACTTAGTTTCGAAATACTATGTTCATATAATAAGAGGTTCAAACGCTACTCCTTAACAGTTGATATACTTCGAAACAGATATTGTTAGACTCAAAAAAGGGAAAAATAAAGTAACAGGTGTACTTACTTATCACTTCTGATTTCGACAGTACCTACAAAACGATCTGAAGTGACGTCAATTAAAAAGCGGAATTTTTCTGTTGCTTGCTCTTAATTCAATACAGGAAAAATATCGTACTAGTCTTTAAAGCCTTTTTTTATTAAGCTTGTCTATCACTAACGCCGGTTTAACAACGTCTCAAAAACCATTGACCGATGTGAAGAAATACCTACAGAAAAACTGGAAGGTGATCATAAGAGTATGAAATTTTCCAATCAAAAAGAAAGCGTACGGCATTTTATTATTCCGCTGCCAGCAAAAGAACTTCACTATTACGGGGGAAAATGTAACCGGGTTTACTTAAGTCATTAATTTAATGTAAAAAAATTGCATCAAATGTACAATGAAGAGTGTGATGCAGATAAATGCCTTAGCATACGATGTTTAGAATAATATTTCAGTAGCATTTCGACACTGGATTTTCGTCTTCGGTGACAGATGTTTGCAGCACTTGTATTTTTTTGGAGATTACAAGAGATCTCGGAAGAAAAGGAGAAGACTCGGACAAAGTTAAAAAGCCATAAATTACGCTCTAAGCCGCTTCACGAAATCAGTGAGCAGAGACTAGAGAAATCTTATCCATCTGCTTCGACAATTTTTTTTTAATTTATGAAAGTAGTTACTTTTTTTGATGATTAAAAATTTTAAATGTTAATAGAGCAGATTAAATAAAGGTTTCCTAAACTATTTATGCTTTAATTACCCTAACATAAATTTCAAATAACTTAGCGTTTGCAATCAAAATGGTTTATTTGCGCCCTGGTGGCAATCAAAACGTAATAATTGCATCAGTGGCAATCAAAACGGCATAAGTGATTTTTTCAAATTTGAATATCTTCCATTTTATTTGTGATAGAAATTTGGATTTTATGTTATATTAAATAGAGCTCAAAACACCATATGAGTAAATAAAAAAACACCCCTAAATCTCACTGCAAGAATGTCATTTAGTTTTTTGCTCTTCCTGTAAAATTTGAATTTATGTAATTATTACGTTTTGATCGCCACCTCCTCACATATATATAAAATGAATAGATGAAATTTAAATATATAAGTAACTGAGTGTAAAATGAAATGAGAGATAACAAGTGACAGGTTTAATGTAGATTTAGGCCAGGGGTTTGTCTGGTGTCAAGGATATGTTGGTAGGCTAGTTCCCATCTGTGGAGTTCTGAAGGAGTGGTGGTATTTGGAAAAACTGTAATAGCTCTAACTGTGAAACAGGTGGTGTTCAGGTTGTTCGAATTCTTGACCCCACACACACCCCTGGCCTAAACCTACGTTAAACCTGTCACTTGCTATCTCTCATTTCATTTTACAGTCAGTTACTTATACATGTACATTTCATCTATTCATTTTGTATATTTTCATATATTATATATTTCTATCTCCCTTTATTTTCATCTATAACCAATCTAAATAAAATTATAACTTTTTTTGAATTATACTACACAAAGATTATTTTGTCTCACTTTTATCGCTGGTCAAGCTTATCTTCCTCCCCCCTCCCTCCCGGCAATTCTACCACCACCGCGCGATTTCCGCCTATGCTTCAATCATGTGGCGGGTTGGGATGTGACCTCATCTTTCCCCCCTGCCATATGACTTTCCTCCTACATGATTAAGACTCGTGTCGAAATATTGTGCAATTTGTTTATTTTTTTGTGTTTTTACATGTTCGCCTCGCCCTCCTGTCTTCATCTGTGGTAAGTGACGGGTATCTGTTTATTTTTCCGTATCCTATCTTATTTTAAGTGCCTCGCGGCAGTTTCTTTGTTTCCATTATCCACACTATATAGAAAAGATATCACCAAAAATGATTAAACTAGGAGAGGCGTTGCTCCATTTGTTCATAGCACAGTGCATGCTGAATTTAAAACTCTCATCACATCCTTACAGACAGTAGTATTGAAAGTACAGAATCCTGTGGGATTAAAAGTCTGCTCTCTATATTCATCATCTAATCCTTAATCTTCCCATAAAATATTTGCAGCATTTTGGTTTGCAAGCGCATAAGCATGAAAAAGAATAATGAATGAATAGATCATAGGAGAAGTGCTGCTAACAGTACTCCAAGTTGAAAAGTATGGGATCCCATCCAGCTCAAATCTGGAATTGTTGTCAGTATGCTATCCTGCACAGCTGCTGTTTGAGCACCGTGCTGACATTGCATATACCATTGTCTTGAATCATATTGGCTTCAGTCATGGCATGTGTTTTCTCCTCATCACAAACCTGAAATTGTATAACCTTCTCTTTTTGCTGTAGGGACTCGAATGAGTATTAACTTGTGCTCACACTGTTTTCCTTAGAGCTGATAGTATTGTTTTATTTGAGATGCTGAGACATCTTAGCCTTGAATGTAAGAGGAATTTTTAGATATTTTTAATTGTATATGGCCTGAAGGAACTTTCTCCTGTTCCTGGAAAGAAGCATATTTTGATCAGAATGTAGGATTGGACAAGGGCCTATCAAAGTATAGCTTTGTATGTGCTGCATTATAAATATGCTGGAGTGAATGGTGAGCTGACACCTTGTTTGGAGAAAAGCTTCTAGTGACTGATTAACAAAATTCTGTTCTACCTTAGAAATCTTATCTTGCTGGAGTTAATTATCTAGGATACATTTGCATGCAGCCAGTAACTGAAATTTAAGGTTATAACTTGAAAACTACTGAACAGATTTTGACGAGGTTTTTGCAGTTTGAAACCTTAGAGTTAGGTGAAAAATCATTAATTATGTCATCACGCTGCTTTAACTGGCAATGGAGCATAAAATAAAAACCTGATAGAAACATAAAAATAGCAATATATGTGACGCTATCAAAATGCTGAAAGAGCAGCTTTTTTTCATATGTATCAGGTATTCATTCCGTAATCCTGTTAGATGGCTGTAGTGTAGCAAAGTTGTGGAGTTATTGAGTATTAACTACATATGTGGAAACTATGGTGGTTATAATTTACAGGTTGACAGTGAAAGCACAAAGAGCTTCTCTGGTCCAATAGACATGTTGCTGTTGGATTGTAGCTATCTTGTATTTCACTGTCTTCCTGTTCACAGAGATTCTATAGACTGGGGGAAAAAATATTTTGAGTTAATGAATCAATGTATTATTCTAATAAGTTTTGATATTTAGAAACTTTAAATCAAGAAATTTTTTTGCTTAATGTTTAATCTCATTACATATATCAACCAGGCTTCAGAATGGGCTATTCACATTATCTGAGTTTAGAGATAAGTAACTTTACTTTTTCCACAGCCGAGGACCAAATAAGTATACTCGCAACTGGGAGGATGAGGATGCTTACACCAAGGCTGCAAATGCCTTGGGACTGCGTGGAGGCCGCCGAGGAGGTGGAACTGTGCGGGGTGGTCGGCATAGTGGGGAAGAGTTCCCACCACTCCAGCAGCACCCATCATCACAATCTGAAGGCGAGGATAAGAGTGGTGAATTACACGTCAAGAATGATGCAACACCAACTACTGGCAGGTGAGTGCATTATACATTGAGTATGAACAGTTGGAAATTAGTCAAGCTTCACTTGTATAAATAGGACACAAATCTATTTATAAAAGTGCTCTTGTATCTGGATTTTTGGGTTACTAATGACACACTTCACTGCTGGTACCCTTTACCTGGATTAGACAGTATGATGTAGATATGAGCAGTCTTTTGCATTTAAGGTGGGGAGAATGGGACAAGTTTCTGACTGGTCAGTGCTGTTGCTTGCCTAATCTTTTGTGTGGTGTTTTGCAGTAGTTTTCATATTAATTTTAGCTTAAAAGCATTCGGTATCTCACTCTCTTTTTTTCTGTGTATCAATCTGGGTACTTTGAGAGGATCCATTTCCAGTAAGGTAAATTAATTTAAACGGTCTTGTGAACTGGTGACACGAGTTTCTATTTACCGTGCATTCTGCCTCTCGTGGCTGGACCTACAGTTTAATGTGGAAAATTGAACTTCAGAACGTCCTGGTGTAGCTCATATGTTAGTTCTCATTGCCATACTGACATTATTATAATTGCATTATTTGGTCTCCCCATTCCCCACACCACTGCTTGTTTTGCACATCCACTGATTATCATCTCACTCTGCCATCTTTCCCTCCCAATGTTGTTAATTGATTGCCAACAGTATAACTATAGTTGTTCTGCAGCCTTTTCCACAGGCACCTACATTAGTGTTATTGTGTTTCTTGTATGCCCACGTAATTAATATCTAATTTTGTTTATTTGGTGCTATTTTTCATTTTGGCACTTCAGAATTCTTGTCTTCAGGTTTGGTATGTGTGTGTTTATTTTCACTGCCCTCCATTTTGAGTTCAAATTTTCTTGTAGTATTTTTTCATGTCCATTGTTATGGTAAATGTTTAAAGACCGTAAACTAGACATAAAACGCAATAAACTGCACATCTCGCTTATGAAGTTGAAATTACAGCACTCTTCATAAAACAGTGAGCAGTTTACCAATAAACTTGATGATTTTGTTTTCAAAACACATCTCTTATTTTTTCTTAAGATTTACATATGGATTTAATCCTTTTTAAAAAAAATAAAAAAAAAAGAAGAAATCTTGTCAAAACTTCATCGGCAGACAAGAGAGAGATATGTTCATTTGTTAGTGCTGATTTTCTTCTCTTTACAGAAGTGTATTGCAACATGTTCTTATCTTCTGGTCCATTCATAGAAGATTTTATCCCTTCTTAAGAACTTAAAATAGGCTTCTTCTTTTCCGTATTGTTCTGTGTTCTCATTAAATATGAATATTCTTAATAAACCTCATTGCAAAGGACTAAATTGCCAGATAACCAATATTATTTTACAGTATATGGAATCTGTAATATAATCTTAGGTTTGCACTCATTTATTTTGAAAGTTTCAAGGCACTACAATAAAAGAAACTTGCTTTACTATACAATTATTGAGTTTTCCTGTTGTTGTTTGTCCAAAAAATATTAGGGTTTTGGTTGTATAGCATCTATCTTGCTATCATTTCTATATCTCCATCACTCAAATTAAATTTACTGTAAATGGCTTCACAATGTTCCCTTTTCTTTTGTACCTAAACTGATTTATACAAAATACATTTCAAAAGTAGTAGGACTAATTAGATTTCCTATAGAAATTAGTATGATTCATCAGTATTCTTCAAAGTAATATCCTCCTGGTCCAATAAACTTTTCATAGTGACTGGCAGTTCGCAAACACCTATTGGATGTCTCCAGTTGTGATTCTACTGAATTCACAGGGTCCTCCAACTCAAAATGATATCCTTTTAGCTGCATTTTCAATCAAGGGAAAAGGAAAACAGCCAGCTGGAGCCACGTCGGGGCTGTAGAAAAAAGGGGGGGGGGGAGTTTAGGCAGCATTACCATGTTGTGTTTGGCCTGCAACTGCCATACTAATAGCACAGTGTTGCAGTTTGCAAATGTTAGCAATCATTTGTCTCATATTCAGATGACTCTATTCCATAAGGGTTTAAGCACACCACATAAAGTTGAGCCTTAGCAGTTCTGCCAGGTGGAAGAAGAAAGTCTTAGTCAACAATGCAAAAAAAAAAGGCTATAGTCAATTCAAGATTTTCTGTTGTGGAGAGGCGCTCACAAACAACTCCACACTCTGATGCTTGGTTTTTGGGTCATACTAGAAACAACAGGTTTTATCGCCAGTGATAATCTTATATATATGCGTGCAGCCATCTTACTTCTACTGAGGAAGAGCCATGCTTGAAAATTTTATTCTTTGTGTGTTCGTGTTTTTTTCGTGTACCAACGCCGCTGGAATCCCCTTCTTTGGTAAGCGGTGGTTTTTTATCCTATCCAATGTTCAATATATCCGCCTTTAGTGCCTTTGTTTCCTAACAATCTATATATATATATATATAAAAATAGACGTGTGTTTTCCAATATTTCACTTTTAGGCCACCACTATCTAGCGCAGATCAATGGTGTTTGTGTGGTAGTAGCACAGAGTTACCCGTCGATAACAGCGTTGGCCGAATTTCGGTAACTATGGTAGTGTGGGAGATATGGTGGTTGAAAGTGGCTGATTAAGGATATTTTTGTATTTCGACCAAAGACATGTCTCTCCGTATATGTCACTTTGCTGCCACAACTACATAGCATAGACCATTGGTGTTTGTGTGTTGGTAGTGGTATCGTGTACTATGGTAGTTAGATGTCGGTAGCTATGGGGGTGTGGGAGATATGGTGGTTGAAATTGGTCGACCTGCGGCACTTTCATATTTCTACCAAAAACATATATGTCATGGTGTATCACTTCAGCCAAAACTATCTAGCGCAGATTACTGGTGTTTGTGTGTGGTAGTAGCACAGAGTCAGCTGTTGATAATAATGTAGGCCGAATTTCAGTAACTGTGATAGTGTGGGAGATATGGTAGTTTGAATTGGTCATTCAAGGATATTTTCGTATTTCGACCAAAGACATGTGTGTCCGTATATTTTACTTTGCTGCCTGAACTACATAACGCAGATAACTGGCATTTGTGTGTGGTAATAGCATTCAGTCTCCCATCATGCACTATGGTGGTTAGATGTCGGTAGCTGTCAATCCAAATTCTTTACAAACACGAACGAAGTTGTGGGTTCCAGCTAGTAGTTTATAAAAAGTTCAGCTCATCACTCAAACGATCCAGTTTCTTAAGAAATCTGTTATTGGTTCACCTTCTGTTCATTGTTCAAAACTATGGCACCAATTTCACATTTGCTTTCCTCATATCCAAATCGTTAATCATAATTCAAAACACAGTGGTGGATGCAATCTCCATCTTTCAGAAATCTTGACATTGAGACTCGGTTGGTGTTTTTATATTTTATTTTTTATTTTTTTTCCACACACTTTTGTCACCTTGGTAAGTTAATGGCTGTTGTGAGTGATGACAGTCTTCAACTTGCTCCCTTCCTTCTTTGAGCAATGTGTGCCATTCAAAAATGCTTGATTGGTCTATTGCAAAATTCCCAAAAGCTTGTCTGATCATGGTGAAAGTCTTGCTTGCAGTGTTTCCAAGCTTCATGTAAAACCCTACAGCATAGTTCTGCTCAAACATAAGATTCATCTTGGAATGTGATGATGTTTTTCAGCAGGGATTCAATCTGCAAAGGTTCAGCGGCGACTAACCAACAGCATATTCTGTTCCTGACATTCTTCACCAGTATCACACTGCCTGGGATTCAGAATATCGGCTGTACTGGTGACTTGCACCCTGTACTGTCTTGTAAATTTTAACATGATTTTCTTTTGATTTGTTAGGTTGAAATAATAATTTTTGAAACAGTGAGCCAGGAAGAAATGGTGTGAGGCGATATTCCTATTATGGACAGGAAAGATGAAATACACCCATCACCCACCAAACTTGGAAGAAGGTAGCAGCAACAAAAAACACTCCACAAATATAAAAAGAACACAATATTTCAGGCTATACCCTTCCTAACGAGAATAGAAACATGTGGCTGAACAAGCATGGGCTCCCACTGTCTACATGAATGGTGGTTTCTACTTATAACATCCTGGCACCTTAGTCTTGGATAGTAATCACCTTACTCAACTGGGTATACCCATCACTTTCAAGTGGAAAGTAAACACCACTTCCAAAGTTGAAGGCAGGAATGATGTTGAAACATGGTTAAAAATTTATATACATTAAGCACTGCAATTTTCAGGTTTGTCTCTTCATTAGCAGTAGAACTAGGTAGCTGTTGGTTGACACACACACACTACCACAATAACAATAGGAAAATGCTTAAGGCAATGAAACTAAGGAAGGCGGCCTGGCAATGACAAACACAAAATAGAAAAACACAAATAACATTGCATTACTTTTGTTTGTCTGTTTTGTGTTTGTTGTTCCCACTGCCATCATGTTTGGTAAGTGATCCATGTATTGAACATTAGTATAGGATAAAAACCACCGCTTACCATAGAAGAGGATTCCTGTGGCGTTGGTACACGAAAAAAACATGAACGCAAATAGAATATAATTTTTGAGCCATCGCTCTTCATCAGTGGGAGTGAGATGGCTGCACGCAAGCGGCTGGCAGCCAACTGCATAAGCTACAATGCCGGTAGTTCATGGTGGGGGGAAAGAAACAACATACTGATAATGCGACGGTATTTGTGCATCTGCACTATGCTGCTACCTACAGGCCATTCTGCACGCTGGTTGTAGCATGCTTACCAACTTACAGGATAACGGCGCGAAATTTCAATTTGTGTATTACAAATTTAAGGTTTTCATTTGATTCACCCTCGTATTTAATTTATTTCCCATAGGCATCATTTCCACTGATATTGTGTTTACTCTCCCACCATCTCCACTCTGGTGATTTTCAGCATTCTAATCATTCGTGTGGCTGTGTATACCACGGGTGACCACACGAGCTCAGTCACGTGTTTCTGTGGCCCAAAATATTGTGTTTTTTGTGTTGGTTGAGTGTTTTTGATCACTGCCACCCCTTTCCCTTCAACTTTGATAAGTGAGGCTGTATTTTATCTTTTTGTTCTGTATCAGAAAAAGTTCGGTTGAAAAGCATTTTTCATCATCCGTTTTGTAGAACTGATGGGAACAAACTGGCTTATTATATATGAGGTTGTAATTTCGCTCCCAATGAGTGCTTTAAATGACAACGGAAAGATATATCATTCTGTATAAAATCTTGATAGCTCTTGGCATCTTTGTAGATCAATGTTGTTTAATGTTTTCACTCAGCAACTTTGTTAACTTCAAAACATTAGAGATTCACAAATAAAGACTAACCAAGTACCTTTTCAAAACATTTTATGCCCACATTTCTCTCTTGTTCTTAGAATTGAGGAAAGGCAGCAACCAGCCTCAGAAAAAGACCGTGAATCCAACCCACTGTCAGTTCTAATGCTTGGAAGAAAGATACAAATCAGAACAATGTGGATATGAAGAAAGAAGAAGCACCACAAAGGTCTCTTCCACCTGCTTGGAAGAATGCCAACCAAAGTGTTCCAGCACATCGGAACATGGGTGCAGTCATTGAGGAAAAAACGGAGGAAATGAGTGGAAAGTGGAAAGGATCTATTAGTAATCGTGGTCGAGGTCGTGGGGTATCTGACGATGCTGAATCAGGTCGAAGATCACGCGGCCGTGCTACCTCTCGAGGAGGTGGGCGTGGTGGTCGAGTAGGTAGCACAGCTTCCCAGTCAGCCAGTGGCACCGGACGCAGCCTCTCTGAGACGCGAGTCTCTTCACATGATGAAGGAAGCAGCGGTGAAAGTGGTGGTGCAGGGTATCAGGTGAGAAAAATCATGGTTTAAACAATGTATCGTTTTGTGTTTAGACTATTATTTGGATGGCTGTTGCTCAAATAAAGTGTGCCATGTTAAGGATGAGTGTGGTTCCTAGATATTCACTTACTTGCTTATTATTATTTTTTTAATGTGTAAATAATTATGTGACCAGTTTACTTGATATAATTTTAAATTTTAAGTGAACTTAAAACTATTAATTCCTAAAGCATTTTAGCAGCCACGTTCTGCTCTTACCAGAAGTTGGCAAGGAATACTAGATTGGAACATTTGTCTGTTTGATTGTAATTTGTTATCTTCACGTATTTTCCTAATGATTCTCAAATATAATTGGTGAATGTTCAAAAATGATGACAGCCTACAAACAAAATAAGTGCCTTTTGATAGAATTAATCAGTATTTTTTAATCAAAATAAGGTTGTTGTGAAATGTGTTACAAGCCCGGATATATCCACTGACAACATTATTGATGGAGGTATATTTATGTACCTCTATACACTTGAGGAAATTCAAATCTGTTTTCAGCTGATAGATATTTTTTGGTATTTTGGTGTTAGCTGGAGATATTTTTTTAAATGTTTTTTTTTCATGATAACTTAAATATAACTTTTAATTTCAAAGAATTTTTTTTATTATATATAAACAACATCAATTTCACCTATCTTGCTGACCCCATTGATTTTACTGGCATTTTTTTCTCTCTCTCTGTAGCAAGTGAGTACACACTTCCCACTTTTAAATGTTCCAGTCTACAATGATTTTGCCTATCATACCTAGCTCTCATTCACACCATTTCACTGAAGTTAACTGCTCACACCAGCAATACATGAATCAGTGCAGTTATGAATTGCAACCTATTATTTTCAAATTGTCTTTCAGCACGAAACCCAATTTTCTTATAGCAAATGCTAATGATAGATTTTCAAATGGATACCAAGCATTAAAATACAAACTCATTTCATGTCCATTTTCACATTGTTTTTCAGCAGGCAATAATTATCGATTATGTAGAAAGTTATTGCTTCACTGTCACTTTTATAAAAATCACAAATCAATATTGGACTACTTTTGTTAGTTTTACAGTAGACATTTACATAATTAATGCTAACTACACAATACCTGCAACCAGAGTGTAATGCAGCAGTCATTGTTGTTTGTTGTCTTTGTTGTTTATCAGTTATTTATTTAACAGTGCAAACATAGCAATTTGTTTCAAATACAATAGTGTAATCTTACGTATACAAAAACAGGAGGGAATGGAAAAGATGGGAATATGGTTTCTTTTTAGTAGGGAGATGGCCTTATTTGATTGAGGGGTGATATAGAATGATTGTACACAAACACAAGGGACCTATGCTATTGTTTTAGCATATTCATTTTATCCATATGAATCCACATATTGTGGTTGGGAAATTGTCCCATGGAAAATTTCCTTATAGTGGGATGAAGACAGAATGATGTGGAATAAAGGTTTTTTTTAATTTTTTTTTATCATAAGTAGCTTTAATTAATTTTACAGGAGCAATTATTGAAACCTGTCTGTTTTTTAAGTAAACTGAGAAAGTAAATGCTGCTTGTATTTATTTCAATATATGTATTTCGCTAGGAATGAATTGATAAAACTAGACTTAGTTGATTTTTAAAATGTTAGTTTTCCTTACTGTTGGGCTAGGTTAGTGTAAAAGCTAAGAGGCATCTTATTTGTTAACATTAGAGAACGCTACACTAACTAAAAATCATTGTCTTTAAAGAGGAAAATGTGCTACTTGTTCTTATTTATTTATATAATCACGATTGTCTCAGATCTGGTACTGATTTTGGAACATTTAATTTTCCAACAGATACAGAGTCAAATTATAACAAGGACTCAGGATGATGTTGCCAAAGAGATGAGTCAGATGACAATAAATGAACAGCGTGTTAATAAAGACAAGAGACCAAACAGTAAGTAATTTTTCCATGATCCATAACTGCTTATTATATCTAAACTTTTTCTGCCATTTTGTGTGCAGTTTTTTTTTTTTTTTTTAAATTTTCAGAATATAGGGAATGTTTTGCTGTGGGAAATTATAACATCTTTTTATTTTATTCTTGAGTGTTCGTAGATGCATAATAACAACATATATATGATGTATATAATGATTTGTAGTTAACCATAATTTTCAGGCACTAGTTGGGAGATAATTGAGTTGTATAAATCTTATCAGATGGTACAGTTACTGGAACTGAAATTCATCCAGAAATTTTTCCTTTCAGAAAATCAGTCAAATTTCCACCAAAACTCTGAAAGGAGGCAAGTTGTGCCACCAAGAATGCAACAGGAGAATGCTGCCAACAGACCAAAACGATACTCCTCACAGAGGCAGCGCTCATTGCCGGAAAGTAATGGTCCATCTTATACCCAGCAACCTCACAGCTATTATCAACCGGGTAAGCTGTCTATTAATAATTAGTAACAGCAAATTAACACACACACACACACACACACACACACACACACACACACACACACACACACACACAGAGTTCATAAACACTCTCTTAGGCTGAAAACATACTGGAGCAGAGAGAAAAGCAGTGGTGAGAGTGAAGAAAGAGTAAGGCAGAAAAACTAATCAAATGTTTTCTTGCGGTGACCCACATCCTGGCCGCAAAGTGTCGATGTAGCAGAGAGGTCATAACAGTGTAGTGTTCAAACTTGTTTGATTTCACTGCTTTGCTCTTCACTCTAATTGCTAGTATCTTTGTGGTTATTTGGTATCAAAAATAGGTGTAGAACAATTTATCAGTAGTGTTTATTAAAAAAAAAACACTCTTTGGGAACAAAAAAATGCTCAACAAACATTTTATGTAAGATAATCTATGGGATGAGGTGGCTATCGAGATAAAGATATTAAGATATTATTACTTATGGGTTGTTTTTACTTTAGGTATTTAAGCACTTGAATTTATTTAGAATTTTTTATTTTATTTTAGTTTTTCATACTAGCACCTCGTATGATTTTCTTACAAAACAAGTCGAATCAGTTGTCCTATTATTTTCTCTCATTTCTTCGAGATGTTCAAAATAAGGGAATAATAAGTATTGTTGCAACTCAGATTCAATTCATTCCAAATCATTTATGTTTTGTAAAAGATAGAATAACTTAACAATTTTATGTGCGAAGTCTGGAAATGTTTCATTAGGTTTTCAAAGAATGGCATTAATTATACCAAATTCACATTCAATGACACACCTGTCTTCCAAAACTCACATATTAGAACATTGTTTTTCAGCATTTAAATATCTTCTGTTTAATGGTTTTAACAGATTCATTAGTAGCAGATATGTTTTGTCCCTGATAAAAATGTAAGCTTCTAGAATTGGGATTGACAGTAAAACAGTATGTTGAAGAATGAAAAATACTTCCATCACTCTGCTTGTTTGTGATTTGCCTCGCCAGTATGGGCATGCAACTATTTGCTTGTCGTCTGTCGCTCATTGCTTGTTGCTCTTTTCTCTTCACTCTCATCGTTGCTTTGCTCTCTGCTCCAACAATATGTTTCCATCTGTAGTTTAATAAATCTAGAACAGTAAAATGTTTATTGATACTTTCGTTCATGTACAGTAGATGGAAATGTTTGAATTATAAAATATAGCAAAATCAATTTTTTGTATTCTGTTCTTCACTGAATTCAACTATTTCGCTATCGCTTTGCCTCTTGCCATCTTTTCCTCAATAATCTGTCTTGGCTTTCTCTCTTCCTCCATCCATTGTGTATCTCTACCATTTTGATTTATTCTTCTTGATTTTCCCATTCAGCTTCTCAACTCCACCCTTCTGGCATGCTAATTTCGCACTCTGTCTTGTCTTTCTGTCAATATGCTGCAACTTCATTACAATCTATTCCCCATATCAAGATGCCTTCTACAAAGAGCATTTGTTTCTTGTCCCTGACACTATATCCAACCATCCTGTCCTCCCCACTTCCACTTTCAGTACCCTATCATATACCCTCCCCTAGTCTTAAGAATATTGTCACAAAATCCGTCTTCTTTTCTTTTCCATCATAAGCTTCGTACTAAAAACAGAATCCATTGTTGATCAGCTTCATGGAAAGCCATGACGTTTTCCCTGCAATTTTCTTTCCACATTTTTTTCATTCTTCTATTATCATATCCTTTATTTTCAGCTCTTGCGATCAGAGTATGATTCATAAGTAGTTACCAGTAGCTTGTTCTTTTATCAATCCTCTAGCATACTTCCCTCCATCCCAACATTGTTTAGCAGTCTATACAACCACTGCGAACTGCAGTTATCATTTCAACACATATCTCATCATTCAGCACTGCTTCTGGCATTTTATTTTGTCTGACTGTGGTTTTCAACTCTGACATTTCTTTTCCACTGCTGTAACTTCATTTATTAGTATTGCTCTTGTTTTTACTGTTTCTGTCATTCATCAAATTGTCAAATCTCTTACTTATACCCTCTGCTTGAATTAAAAAATCACAATTTTTGTCTTTCATCAGCTTTGTATGTACTCTCTTTCCTCTTGCTGAGTATATACTTGTTGGACATCATTGTATCACGATACATGTCATCTTCCAGCTTGCCTATAAATCCCCAATAGCTTTTATTCTGCTACCAGTTTCCTAACTCTCTTTAATTTCCAGTATTTCCTTTGGATTTCTTTCTTTTTACCCCTCTTCCCATACTTCTTCTCTTACCATTTTTTCCAATCTCATTCTACAACAATGTGTCTTTTTTTTCTCTTTGTTCTTGTAGATGTTCTACCAAAAGTACTTTCTACACATGTACAAATACAGATTTAAAATTTACCTATTCTTCTTCCACATTATTATCTCTGTTCTTGTTATTTGTGGCTTCAATTTGTATGGTAAATTTCTCTGGATGTATTTTCCTTTTAGTTTCCACACTTATACAGTAGAACATCATTAGTCTGATGTCAATTATTTGAAACATCAATTATCTGAAATGCCAATTATCCAAATACGTTTATTTATTTATTTATTTTTTACAAAATGTTCACTATTTTACAGAAACATAAACTTTGTTTCTATATAGAATTCAGTGCACCTTTGCAGTTGTTGTATTCCAGAATTCTGCTAACAAAGAATAAGGTACAATGACTTTAATCCTTTTGCCTTGTGTTAGTTATTGTATTATTGCGTCTGTGTCTATGTGACCAACCGGTTTTACCGAGCGTGGTGGTGTAACGGATAGCGTTCTGGCCTCGCATTCGGGAGGACGGCGGTTCGAATCCCCGTCCGGGCATCCAGATTTGGGTTTTCCATGGTTTCCCCAAATCACTCCAGGTGAATGCCGGGATGCTTCCTTCAAAAGGCCATGGCCGAATTCCTTCCCATTCCTTGCCCCCATCCTTTCCCGTCTCTAAAGACCACGTTGTTAAAAAGGGACGTTAAACTGTTACCGTTACCACCAACCGGTTACTGGCTTTGATGTTGAATGTTTGTTGTAACTGTTACGGGACAACACTTATGAATCTAATTGCAACAATCTTTCAGTATGCTGGCAATTTTTAGTTTCTTATAAAAATCTGCCCCCCCTCCCCCCATTATTTTCCTGTTCTTGTTTATTGATTTAAATGTTTTCAATATTGATGTCGTTTATAACAAAACAATCAAAGCAGGTTACATTGGGAGTCAATAGCAATCCACCTACAGTTGCCAGCGATAAAAGTGAAACAAAATAATCTTTGTGTAGCATAATTCAAAAAGTTATAATTTTATTTAGATGAAAATAAAGAGGGATATAAATATGTAAAATGTAAAGCAATAAATAAAAAAATAAAAAAATAATAATAAAAAAATAAAAAATTGAAATTTTTTTGAAAAATAATGTGGTGGGCTGGGATGTGACCACATCTTTACCCCTGCCATATGGGTTGCCTCTCACCTGATTAAGAATCATTCTGAAATATTGTTTTTTCTTTGTTTGTGTGTTTTTTTTGTGTTGCTGCTGTCCTCATCCCTTCAACTTTGGTGAGTGCTGGGTGTATTTTCCATGTAAAATTATAAATTTATTATAATAATGAATAACTGTGGCCCCAATACACTAATCTATGGTAGTGCCACTGCATTTCCTTTCCCACCTCTTTGCTTCCCACCTTACAAGAATTCATTTACCAAACAATGATAGCCCCTAATAGTTTTTAAGTTATTTATTATGAATGCATGGCTTACTCCGTCAAATATCTTGGAAGTATCCAATGCTACACTGTCAATTTGGTCTCACTTGTCCATATCATTAGAAATATCTTGCATGTAGCCCATTGAGATACGCGCAAATAATTTCTAAAGCCAATTTACTAATTTACAAAACATTTTTTTTTTTTTTGTCATTGCATATGGAACTATCCATCGACTTTCCTACAACTATGGTCAAACTAATAGGCTTATAATTTTCAGCCCTATTTGCCTACCCTCTTTTATGAATTGGTACTACTATATATTTGCCATTCCACAATTATGGAATGGGTCTTTAGACTCAATCTAATTAATACTTCAGTGTATACGAAAACTGCGTAAAAACCCATTCCTTAACACTGTTTTAACTACGTAGTTCCCTCATAATACTCTCGGGATGTATTTCGAATTCCCTATCCTTCAAATTTCCACTTAACTGGAGAAGTTCCTGCTCTGATTCTTCCCTCTCTACCTCACAACTGTCCTTATCAGCATTATTAAACCATTTGCTTACTACCTCCAACCTTTCCATATTCTTGGTAATTTCATTTCCATATTTTTCAATTAGATTCGAACTAGCATTCTTTTCCTCCAATCCACTGCTTTCAAGATATTCATCAGTTTTTTTCCATTGCACCCTGTCAAATTCTTTTTCCAAGTCAATAAAGTTCACACAAACCTCTTCTTTTCTCAATATATCTTTCACCTATTATTCTTAACAGACCAATAGCATCTCTTGTTCCTTTTTCTTTCCTAAGGCCAAACTGTTCCCCTCCAAACCACCTATCTGGCTTCCTATACAGCCTTTCATTCAGA
The DNA here is from genome assembly GCA_031002005.1 of Vandiemenella viatica. Taxonomy (NCBI): domain Eukaryota; kingdom Metazoa; phylum Arthropoda; class Insecta; order Orthoptera; family Morabidae; genus Vandiemenella; species Vandiemenella viatica. The sequence continues at coordinate 26,953 of JARYHS010007497.1, forward strand.
AAGTAAGAATAAAGATTGGGAATGAAATGTCAGGAGAAAGCAGTTAAGCAGCAAAGTGTTAGACCAGGTTGTTGCCTTAATAACTTTTTATTCAACTTGTACCTGCAAGTCATTATTTGGAAATGTTTAGATGGAAAAAGAGGAGTGAGAATTGGTGCCAACATGATAGAATGTATAGAATTTGCCAATGAGATGGTTTTATAAGCAGAAAGTGAACGAACTCTAAACAGAACACTGAAACATCTAAATCAAGCTTGTGAAGATTATGGAATGAAAATCAATACAGTACAAACAAGGAATATGATGATTGGTAGAGGAATTAAACTGGTAAATATAAAGATAGGACAAGCTAATATCTGCAGAGTAAGAGCCTTCCATTATCTTGAAAGTACAATCACTGAGAACTTCAGATACCGCCAAGAGGTAAATTCTCATATTGCTGTAGCGAAGGAAGCATTTAATAGGAAGAGGAGATTATTAACCAGAAAAGTAGATAAAGCACTGAGGAAAAGACTAGGAAAATGTTTCATGTGGAGTGCGTGGCAGAGTGGGGCAGAGATGCGGACATTGAGATGAGAGGGTGAAAAGTGGGTAGAAGCATTTGAGATGTGCATGTGGAGGAGAATGTAGAGGATAAGCTGAATGGAAAAAGTGAGTAATATTGAAGTGTTGGAAAGGGTTGGTAAGAGGAAGAAACTGCTGCAAGTCAAAAGAGAAATAAAGGAGATCTGGGTGGGACTCTTGTTGAGAGGGGACTGCTTGTTAATAGATGCCTTGGAAGGACTAGTTGTGGGAGGATAGTGAGAGGAATAAATAGGTACCAGATCATAGATAACATCAATTGAAATAGAAACAACATGTACCTGAAGAGGAGGGCAGAATACAGGAGACCGTGGAGAGCAGCCACGCGAAATCGTGCCTTGGGGCAAAACATTAATGATGATCCTTTTCAATAATTATTTAAATATCTTCTTTTTCCTTCAATTTTCTAACATAGCCATAGAAATTTCTGATTGCACCATTTTTGGTTCCTTTCAGCCATAATATTCTTCATTAATGCTTTATTAACTTCCTGTTATTAATTCCCTATTTAGTTATTTCAGGTATTCCTTACTTCCCTACAATTTTCTAACTCTAATGTGTTTTCTTCTTACCAATCTTTTAGCTTTCTCATATCCCTATTGTAGTAAGTAGTTTCTGTATTTTTTTTAAAAAATTATTTTCTCTTTTGGAATAAACATTTCTTTGTGCATTCTTACTATGCTTTAGAATTGTGCTTACTTTTTCTCCACTGTATTGGAGCTCTCCTTTCTGTGAAATATTTCTTTAATTGTGGAACCTGTGCATTTTTATAATTGTACATATTCGATTTTGACCACTGGTTTACTAAATTCCCTAATATCCATCAGAGTTGTCTCATAATCTCTTTTTCCTTCTGTTACCAGAGACCCCATATAATTATAATCAGACCTTATTAGAAAGATATTTGTCATGTTTTGTCCCCTTTTGCTCTGCTCTACTGGTTGTGTAAATCTTCATCCTGTCACTATGGTTTCTCTGTTCATTTCAGTTATTAATCTTATTTCCTTCCTAGTCCGTGCCAGGTATTTTTAATCACCACTAATAATGACTATTCTGTCCCCACCTCTGAACTTCAAACATGAATTTAGTTTTTCCCCAAAGACCTCTTCCACTATAGTAAGCAGCAAAGACCATTTTTTGGTTTAGTATCCTTCCAGTAACTCATAACTATCATTAATGAACACCATTGAACTGTAGTAGTCTTTGACAACTAGTGTGAATATCCCTCCACCAACTCTTCCTATAATCTGTGGTACAATTTGTTTCTCTTGGGAAGAACCTCATTATCCATAACTTCTTTTTTGAACCAAGGCTCTATTCCTTTAAATATTCATGGTTTTTGCCCCTCTGTTAAGTTAACCGAAGTCAATTACTTTGTTCAGGGGCGGATCCAGGATTTTGGTTTTGGGGGGGGGGGAGGGCTTGAGCGGATTTTTGGTATGGGGGGGGGGGCCTTGAGTGGACTTTGGTATGTTGGCGTGGGGGCTTGAGTCGGGCAAGGGTGATCTTTATAGTTCCTCGGATTGCTGCCCCCCTTTAAACATTAGGAGAGCTAATAAAAAAAAAACAAAGTAAGTCTCCAAAATTACAATGTCGGGGGTGGATTTCGATACTTTTTTTAGGGGGGGGGGGGCTTGAGCCCCCTAGCCCATCCTGGATCTGCCCCTGACTTTGTTCATTCATTATACTCTAACATTCCAAAATTTTCTCTGGGTTGTTCGTTTGATCATAGTCATGGAATGAAATCTAATGTAACAAGACCAAAGTGTTTATCCGCAGCAGATCCAATAGCCAAACTATAGCGGTAGAGTATTTTTTTTTTAACCGTTTGATCACTTGTAACTTTCCATAAAGCGCTCTTGAACAGTGTTCACTTGAATATTATATAAGATCATTGTGTATAATTTGCTTTTACACAAGGTGAGTGAGATACTTTAAACCTAGATATAATTATTTATTAATTTTACCACAAACAGCTTAACAGGATTTATTGTTTGAAATACTACTACCTACTACTATTACTAGTATTTTTTTTCAACAACAACTATTATATTATAGAATGCAATCATATGATTTTTATGTGCCGTCTTTAATTAATCTTTGGGTTTTGCACTAAGAAAACTATTTTTCTCTTGAATAACTGTTAGTGGAGCTAATGGCCTGTTTTTTCACTGTTAGCTTATTCTCAGCATGTGTGTGAATACTGTTAGCACTTCTCTTCAGAAAAATAATGTCTCCAGTAAGTAAAGTGCACTCAGCTGTGTACACATATGCCTGGTCACACCTGTGGTCACATTCCAAAATTTTCTGCTGCCTTGTCATCTTCATTTGAATGAACAATGTTTTTAAGGCAACCACTAGCATCCCTGAACTTACTCCAGTGCTTGAAGTTCAAAAGAAATAGAGCCGAGTATAAAATATATGACTAATTTTACTAAATCTTTGCTACAACTAAACTATAAAGCAAAGTAGGGTCAAATTTATATTTCTGTGGGAAATGTCTGACGAGGAAAAAGGTGTTCCTCTCACTCCCATATATATGGAGCCTAGGGCAGATCACATTATGACTGTTTCAATCTTTCCTGAAGAGTTTTCTCTGTGGTAATTATTGGATAGCTGGCTGAGTGGGGCAGGGGAGTGGGGGGTGATGACTGTTCTGGATGTACAACTTTGAAGAAAAATCCATGGCTTAGTCGGGGATTGAACTACAGTTGTCAATGCCATGGATAAATCCCCTATTGACTGAGCTATGTAGCTTGCCATCTGATATGCAAGATGGAAGTTGTTCATTTATTTATTTATTTGTCGTATGGCAAGCAACTAATACAATAGTAAATACATACAATGACAAGAACGTTGGTAGCGTTCACAAGCTGATGTCTAATTCTTCCAGCCATTCTAAGAAGGAACTTGTAGCTCCAAAAACATCTTCATATGGTCCATCATACTTCCGTAGAGGGCATTCCCTGATAATATGCTCCACACTCTGGGAAGGAGCACCGCAGTCACATGCAGGAGAATCCTGAAGACCCCACTTATACAGCATGGCGTTGCATTTCGCATGGCCTGTTCTTAGGCGATTTAGTTTGACCCACTGGTCTCTATTTAGATGGAATCCTGGAAGTCCAGTTGTGGGATCTTTAATATCTGAATGTTTTACAGATGTGGAGTTCCAGCTTTGTCGCCATTTTTCCATGACATCAAAGTCAAATACATCTTGCCATACCGGATTTCTTGATTTAAGACGAGTGGGTGGTAAGTTATTTAGAACCTCGTGGATTGGGAGATCCTGTGGATGATCAGGATGGTGTAGTTTTATCCACTCACGTGCCGTTGCTTCTTGGCGTCTTATCTCTGGAGGTGGTATTTTGCTGATCAGTTGCAACCAGGGGACTGGGGTGGATTTTAGGGTGCCAGTTATTACTCTCATACACTCATTCAGGTGGACATCGATTTTTCTAGTATGAGTACTACGTTGCCACACTGGAGCACAGTACTCAGCAACAGGGTAAACCATGGTGAGAGCGGTTGTTCGTAGAGTGTTCGCATCAGCTCCCCATGAAGTACCAGCTAGCTTCTTCATGATGTTGTTTCGTGTTTTCAGTTTCTGACTTGTGTTTTCGAGGTGTTTTTTGAATGTTAAGGAGCGGTCTAAGGTGATGCCAAGATACTTAGGATGGAAATTATGTTTCACCCTCTGGTGGCAGAAGTTCACTTTGAGCTGCTGATGTGCTATTCTATTGCTCAAGTGGAATGCGCATACTTCTGTTTTCATTGGGTTCGGACAAAGTCTCCACTTTCTATAATATGTGTTCAAGGTTTCTAAGTCGTTAGAGAGAATGCTCTCACCTTCCTCTAATGTGGCAGTTTGGACGGCGATAGCTAAGTCGTCAGTGTAGCAGAATTTATTGCCGGTTGTTTCTGGCATGTCACTGGTGTACAAGTTGAAGAGCAATGGAGCTAGTACTGACCCTTGAGGTAATCCATTTTTTATTGTAAATGACTTACTTGTCTTATGTCCGACGGTGACCTTGAAATATCTGTTGGTCAGCATATTCCTCAGGAGTGATGTTAGTTTCCTGCAGGGTATATGTTTTTTAAGTTTAAGTAGCAGTCCATCCAGCCAAACTGTATCATATGCCGCTGTTAGATCGACAAAGGCTACTGATGTTTTTAACTTCTTCTGAAATCCAGCCTCAATGTATGATGTCAGTGCTAATACTTGCTCACAACAGCTCCGTTTTAGTCTGAAACCTGCCTGATATGTTGGTGTTATGATATTTATTATTCCTTGTATGCGGTTAAGGATGAGGCGTTCTAGAAGCTTATAGCAAACACTGAGTAGAGCAATAGGTCGATAGCTTGAAGCATCATCTGCTGGTTTGCCTGGTTTGAGGATCGTCAAGGTGTGAGCCATCTTAAATTCTGGGGGGACTATCCCAGTGTCCAGGATATCACTGAAGAAGTTCTTGAGCCAAGTTCTTCCCTGCTTGCCGAGATATCTTATGAATTCTGGGAAAATGCCATCTAACCCTGCAGCCTTCCTCATTTTTAGCATTTTGATGACTTTCTCAACTTCTTCATGACTAAATGGATTAGAAAGGATAGGATTATTTCTAAGGTTGTTATCCATTTCAATCATCTCTTTCTCCATCTGTTTCTTCATGGCAGGATCTATTGGGACTTTGTCAGCTCTTGTTTTTATGTGCAATGCCATTTCAGCTGGTGTAATTCCTGGCTCCTCTTTGCACATGTTTGAGGCTGCACCCAGTTTTCTAAGGAGAGTCCATGCATTTCTACTGGAGTGAGTAAAGCTCATTTGAGAAGTTAGCTCTTTCCATTTCTGTTTCCTCCCTTCATTCAGTTTTTCTAATATTCTTTTTCCTGTTTCAGGGTCACCAGTTTTTTGAAAATTTTCATATAAAGTTTGCGTAGATTTGTCCCAGCATGGAATGTATTGTTTCCTGTACCCTCGAGGGATGTTTCGTTTAGCTGCAGCAATAACAATACCTACAAATCTCTTGCAGTTTTTCACTTTTGGGGGTATCCATCGCAGGTTATTATCTACCTCGGAGCTATAATTGTCCCAGTTTGCCCTCTTTAAATTCCATCTTGGTTTATGAATTGATCTGATAACAGGTATTGTGATACCAACACTGATTAGTGTGGGCCTGTGTTGGCTTCTGGGAAAATGCTGAAGGACTTTCCTTGTGTGGTCTAAAGGTTTTCTTTCATCTGTGGAAACAAAGACCAGATCAGGATTGGTGTCAGATTGCCATCTAGCAGAGTGGAATGTTTTCTTTTCTTTAGCATCATAGCTGAGATACAGGTCTTGACTTTCGCACCACACAGTGAGTTTCTCGCCGTTTTCATCAGAATTTGGGTAACCCCAGGATGTATGTCGGCTGTTAAAGTCTCCTACATATATGCAAGGTTTTGGTAGTGAGGGCAGTGGTGGAGTTGGCCAGTTGGAAAGAGGTGGTTTGTAAACTGATGCAACAGTTAAATTGTTGAGTTTGGCAGTAATTATTTCCACTTCATTGACTTTTTGACACCTCACTTCCGAGATGTTGCAAATGTTACTTTTGGCATACATGGCTGATCTGTGTATAGTTGTTCATGATTAGTCTTAATAGACATTGGAGACTATGAGTGCTGGCGCTTTGTAGCAAGAAACATTAGTTAGTTGGAGTTTACCGATTTACCCGTCACATATGAAGAGAATAATGGACTGATCTATAGAGAGAACGTGTCAGTGGTTTACGTTGACAGTAAGCTTCATGTTGTGATCATTGTCCACGTGAAATACACACAGGTATGAAAATACTAAAGTGTTCATTCAGATTCAGGCAGGAAAATGCTCTCTCCCACTTCTATTAATTGACATTATGGATTAAATAATGAAGAAGGTGGATAGCAAGAGATGGGAGAAAAACATAAAAGCAGATTATATTCCTCAGTACTTAATGCTTTATACTGATTTAAAAACAAGGACATATATTAACCCATCACTTACCACAGTTGAAGGCAGCAATGTAAGGACAACCACAAAAACATTAACATATACTACAATATTTCAGTAAAAAAACCTAGTCATGCAGAGAAATTTCCTTTTGCCAAAAAATATCTAACAATAGTTGTATTGGCATATTTATTAAATAATAATTATTAGTTTAACAAGCAACTGTGGAAGAAATGGCCTACAATAATCACATATATTGTAATGTGTGTTCATGCTGTCGTGACCATTCTGGCCGTTCTGCCTTCATCTGTGGTAAATGACTGCTTATTTTCCCTATCCTCCCTCATTTTCATTGCCTGACAGCAGTTCCTTTATACTGGTTTATGAAGATCTGCACATTTTTCTGATTACCAAATAGTTCATTCTTCCACTAAAGTATGTAATTTAAGCACCAGAACTTTCAAAAGACCAGTAGCTCCTTAAATAATGATGCCAACAATAAAATTTTAATTGCTTTATTTCATAAAAATGCTTCAGAAGAACATGCATAATCTTTGCAATAGAATTCATATCCAAAAATTAAGGCACATTACAATAAATGATGGGGCATCTGTCATAGCACAGTTCCGAGTGAGATTGCATGGTTGTGATTATCGACATTTTAAATACCCATCATAAAAGGTTCTGAAAACAGATTTTCTAACAATGCAAATCATACAAAAACAATTGAAACTTATTAAAAATTATTTAAATCATTAGGAAATGTTCTTAAATGGAATTAGGAAATATCTATGAGCCTATTACAGCATATTAAAAAAATTACACACTTTCTAAATAATCAAAATCTCACTAAAAATTTACTTGCTCAGTATTACCAATTACATTTCTTTTAAATGATATGCTATACAATGTACTTCTTCCAGTACAATTAGAACAGTCATTCAGTCCATTTACAGCACTTTCAGCCATAAAAACATCACACGTTCATAAAATGATTATATGAGTTTACAATCAATCAATCAATCACTTCACTTCTCTGGCACAAATTTAGTTAATTACTGGAGTTCTAATTAGTGGGACAATGTGTCGCGTGCCTGATGTTATATAATTATAAATAACTCAGTTCTTACGCTTTTAACAGATTAACATTTATTGTTCCCAATTCTTATTCTTCTAGGAACTACATCGGTCTTAAAGTATCCGAAGAATGCAAAGTTCTTAAGCAGTGAACTGGTAACAAAGCAACCTTTCGGCCTTTACGTCGCTAACCTCTAGCTATCTCTTGATCTCTTATTGCCATGGCAACTTACTTTTCCTTGCTATAGGAGTAAATATATCATTTTTTGTTTAATTTCATGGCACAAAATATGATTTTCTTATGAAATTATTCTGTTCTGTCACATGCCTCCTCAAGTTCACCATGTCTTTGCTTAAAAGACATTGGTAAACTTATAAGAATAACCTTGCATCCAGCGATACTCTTTCCTCTGTTCCTATTAGAATTTTTTACAAAACATTTTACAAAATATTCTCTTCTTAATACTAACAATATACAGAAATGAACTAAAAAAAACATGTATTGTCTTGAAATATCTAATAATGAAAACATACATACATACAGCATTCTAGCTTAACATCACACAAATGCAAGTCCTGTCACGGTCGCCATGTCGCGCGCCTGATGTTATAATTATAAATAACTCAGTTCTACGCTTTTAACAGATTAACATTTATTGTTCCCAATTCTTATTCTTCTAGGAACTACATCGGTCTTAAAGTATCCGAAGAATGCAAAGTTCTTAAGCAGTGAACTGGTAACAAAGCAACCGTTCGGTCTATACGTCGCTAACCTCTAGCTATCTCTTGATTCTCTTATTGCCATGGCAACTTACTTTTCCTTGCTATAGGAGTAAATATATCATTTTTTGTTTAATTTCATGGCACAAAATATGATTTTCTTATGAAATTATTCTGTTCTGTCACAAATGGCTGTAACAAGATGATGTGATGCCATGGAGAAACTGTGAGTCAGAAGTGCAAAAACAGCTTGACAGAAAGTAGTGAAACCTTAGATTGCAATCCTCTGCAGTAAAGATTACAAATCGGAAGTAGTATAGGGATAGTAAGGATGTCAAATATTGAGATGAGAAACTAAAGGTTGTCAAAGAATTCTAGTATTTGGGAAGTATGATTGAAGAGATTGGGAGAAACGGGAAGAAAATAAATGAAAGATGCAAAGACCACAAGAATTCTCCAGGAATGTTGGAGACCTCATTTGGAGCAGAAAGGCACCACAGAAGTGCAAAAGGATTATTTACAGGACTTTATGCTAATACTGTCATATGGTTATGAAGCATGAGTGATAAAGAAAGAGATATTTGTGAAATCCAGGTGACAAAGATGTTGTTTTAGAGGACTAGGGCGTTGCAACAAGACTGAACAAGTTGCAGAATAAGCATGGGAGGAAGGCACTTAATGAGGAACCTTTTTATGTTAGAATTGTAAAGATCAGTATTCCAATGGTATGTACACACTTTGACAATAAATTTGGCCGCCGCTGAATACTTCTATCACTCTTATTTTGCACAATCTGACATCAATGTCATCCTAAGAAACAGTAACGCAATACTGGCTTCCCAGTATTGCATTACTGTTTCCTGGGATGACATTGTTGTCATATTTTGCAAAATAAGAGTAATAGAAGTTTTCAGCGGCGGCTAGATTTATTGTCAAAGAGTGTACATGAATGAGATGAGTGTGTAACTTTAAATTGGAATAGAAGAGGCTTCAATGAAGACTGCAGGATAGATGGCTTAAGGAAATAGAAAAGAGTGTGCAAGATAGCAACAGACTGGACTGTGGTGAAAGATGAAGAATGATGGAAGGGAGATGCAGTAGAGGACTGATTTACCAGCAGACTTTTCCAGAGGCTGGAAGTTGTCCAGGATAATATGGACTACTTGGTCAGTTTGGGAAGGGAGATTTGGAAAGATTTCATAGTAGTTTATCCCACAAAAACAATTCTTGTAAAAATAGGCCAAGTCTCGTGTTCATGTAGTGACAAAAAGTTATGAGATCTTATTCTGAGCCAAGTCTACACTTTACAGTGTGTGTTCACTTCACTTTGTGAAACAGAATGGTTTCTCTTGGTGTCATAGATCATTTATTTAGGATAAAAAAAAACTGATGACTTGGCCATTATGCAGGCCATGTTTTAGTTAACCTATATAAATACCTTAAATGTGTTGATTTATCAAACTTACAAATACTTAGAAGCCAAGATTTCCCTCGCTCTTTTTCGAATTTGACAAGTATATATTATTCCCTCAATTTCAGTCGGTCAGGTCGGTCCAGTCAGTCGAATGCTTTGAACATTTACAAGCTGGTGTTGCATGTGGGGGTCATGGTTTAATTCTTCTTGCTCAACTTTTTTAAATTGATCAGTTTATTTATTTCATCTTCTCCACCTTTTTTGGGGATGGCTGCATTCCGTAAGTTTCTCATCATTGGCATGGTCAAATCTGGATACTTGGTTTTACAGCCGCATGCCCTTGCTGACGGCAAAGCATTTTACACCTACTGTCAGGTCATGCTAAGTATACTAATGAGGGAACTGAAGTGTTGCCATCTATCTGTGTAGTATAAAACTATGTTCAGCATGTGATAAGTGTATTTTTTGTTTGTGAAATGTGTAGTTTGCGAAAGTTCTATTTGCCTTGATGGCTGTGGAAAACTGCCTAGTCAGGACGGCTGGTACACAGGGACATGGGCTCATGCCTTCTCTGTTGTACTTCCCCGATACAGTGGGCGGCACCTCGACGCACTGAGCCCCAGTGGCGGGTAGTTTGTTTATTTCATATGGAACAATAATTAAAATTAAACAGAAATAGAATTTATTATTATTATTATTTTTTATAAAAAGGTCTCCTTTGCATTCACATGTATATGTTTGTGAAAGCATTATAATAACCTTTTTTCAATGAAAATTCTGTATGAATATTTTTTAATGAATTATGATATAGAATGAATTATGATATAGAAGAGCATACGAAGAATTACAGTAGGTAATGGCTGCTTAAGATCTTGTGCATAAGATAAGGCATTAGATTTGACTGATTAGTTATACCTTAGTGTTTCATTTGTTTGCGTATGACTAAGCACTTGAGCACAAATTTATTTTTGTTTCATGACATGTGTATCTTATACTTGTGTCATGGTTATAGTAGTGTTACTATCTTCCAATGATACAAGCAATATGAACACGAGACGTATTTATTATGTATTAGAAATACATATAACCGCACAACAGAAATGTAGCCGAGAGCAGCTAAGCACGGAATAACAAACTGAACTGTTTTATACATTGGTCAGAGTATAAACTAAGCTAGAGATATAACAAAGATATTATTGAAGTATAGAAGGCAGTAATTCAAATTAAATAAGTATAAACAAACGATACTCTAACATATTGTTATCAGTGTTTGAAACTGCCAATTTGACTGGATTTAAAACTTGTACTTTCTTATTTTAAACTGCCTGAAACTATTGATCATGTGTTATTTACTGCAAAATTTAGTTTCTCCTGTCTGATTATTATTATAAATGCTCTTTACCGCGTCAAAAAGTGTTGTAAAATGGTGATATCGTCTCATAACAATGTTTAGTGCTTAACAAGGATTATTAATGATTGTAGTGTTTAGGCGAGTTTAAAGCTACTTTTTATTATTGAAGGTCTTTAATGTTG
>JARYHS010007498.1:0-11995 GCA_031002005.1 Vandiemenella viatica
GGACAAGGTTGCAGCCTATCTCCAAGCCTTGTTAATATTTATAATGTCGAAGCCATCGGAGAATGGAGAGCTAAGATGAGGATGGTATAAAGTTCAATCAACATTCAGTATTTAATCATCTATTATATACGAGTTTTGGAAATGATGGGTGAGGAAAGAAGTTTATGGAAGCGTCTTACAGAAAGAAGAGACAGGTTGCTAGGTAATTTTTTGAGACATACAGGATTGGTTAACTTGCTAGTGGAGGCAACAGTCGAAGGTAAGAACTGCATAGGAAGACAGAGATTAGAATATATGAAGCAGATAATTGAGGAAATGGGTTGTAATGGGTATGTTGACATGAAGAAGATGGAAGATTGCATCATACCAGTCAAGAGACTGATGACAGAAAAAAATTGCAAATGACATACTTCCATTTTTGAGAAGGAAAAGGACACGCTGAGAGCATATACTGCTCGTTTCTCAGGCGAGCAGTTGCGGTGAAGGTTGTTGAAATTTCCACAAAACTTTACTAGGAATGTAACTTTACCTTTGGTTTGTCATCTCTTTTAGCTCTTCTTGCTGGTTTAATTGCGGATATTATTTACTGATCCTGGCTATTGTAAGACGTTGGCAGACGGGATGGAGAGTCTTGTAACCAGTTGCGTTACCAAGGAAATGGATTTACGATTAGGAGTATTTATACTCGGATAAAATATGTCAGTCTTATGGTTTGAAAATATCTAACAAGAAATATAATGCTTTTTATAGAGTAAGATACACTAAGCACACAAGACTATGCTATGTACAGTCGGGGACAGAATTCGAGAGACCCCTCGCCTTTCGATTATGCTTCGTTCTAGACACGAATACCGCATGGGACAGCATAACTGGTAGGTGGTACACTAAATTCATGATAAAATAGACCTCTCATACCCAGCACTTTACCCAAGACTAAAAAAAATGAGCCCGCGCAGCAAGAAACTCGCAGACGCTCAGAGGGAAAGTTCGGAGTTCTGCAGTAAAAATAATCACGAATATCACCATTTTAGTCATAATAATTATTTAAATAACCAAATTAATTAATTATAGAGAGATGGTAACACTTTTTTCGTAATTTTGATAACCGTTGCGTATTTTTTTTTCCTCGAATAAACAGTTAACAATTCGCTAGCAAATGCAATTATATGGCGAATACAGAAAAGAATCGCTAAATTACGCACGGAAAACCAATAAGAGAGTTTCAATGGACTTAGTTACACTTTCTAACGCTGCAGCGTTATAGAACTGTGCGTGTGACAAATACACACAAAGGTTAAGGGTAAGTAGAAAGAGCATTCACGAAAGAACTCTAATGGTAAACTAAGTCACGAAATATAAATAAATTATTCCCAGAAAATTAAATGGTGCGGAATAGTAACACCTTAATTTTGTTTTCATCATACCATATTTAGAACGTAAGCTAAACTTGAACGCAGTAGCAACAGTTTTAGTAGTAATAATAATCATTAAGAACAGTAAATAAATATACAAATCCGTCTGCATTGTGAATTAGCGGTTCCACATTTTAAATCTGGAAGATGGAAGTAGTAAAACTATCATCTCTCTCTTTGTTTCTAATTAACACTGATACTTCTATAAAATTTTCTGTCAAGCTTTATTTCCTGCCGTCCAAGCCCGATGGGTTATAGGTAACACTGTTGCCTGGCATTCGGGAGGCCGCGAATTCAAACCCCGTCGGGGATCCAGTTTCAGTATTCCATGATTTTCGTAAATCTCTCCAGCTGAACTCCAGAAAAGTTCCTTCAAAAAGCGGTGGCTGAAATTCTTACCCGATCCTAGTTTCCAATACTATCAGGATTCATATCACATTACCGCCGAAGATATGACGAAGACAAAAAAATAAAAAGTAAAATAACGTGGTGGGTATGTGGTATCCGGCTTTCGGGAGGTCGTGGGTTCGAATACCCATCTAGCCATCCAGGTAAACGTTTTAGATGGTTTCCCCAAATCACTCCAGGCGAATGCCGCGATTGTTCCTTCAAAAGGCCATGGACGAATTCCTCCCCATTACTTGTCCCCAGTCCTTTCCTGCCTCTAATGACCTCGATTAGATGTAAAGCTAGAAGCAAAACATAATTGCTCAAATAAAAATAATTACATCTCTGTGGTGTGTTTTAGACCTGTTCCTTGTTGGATTTATCTTATTCAACGGCCGAACATGGTAGCGAAGGGACTAGAGTGCTATTTCCACATGTGGAGAGTCTCTAGTTCGGTGTTGTTTAAGGGCTGGTCGACGTGGAAATCATTATAGAGAGAAAAGGACTTGGGGCATGTTTCGGGAAGGACTTCAGCCTTGGCCATACCAGAGAATCATCCCAGCACTCACGGAGTGATTTCGATTAATCATGCAATACCGAAATACGGATGGATACACGAAGATTTCAACCCCTGCCCTTCCGGATGGGATGGCTTGGGCGTTACAGGGACTCTCGGTCACTGGTGCGATTGCGGCCAGAGGCATGGGTGTTAAAGTAGGTATTGTGGTATGTCTTGTATCGTCTTTCAATTGTATGAGCAAAAAGCATTTGGAAATACATCAGTACACAGGATAAACACACAAAACGGTTTAGCTGGATGAATGGCTATCGGGAGGAATGCCATTAAAAATTTAAAGACATTTTTATTGAACCAAAAGGCAATTGACCTCCTTCAAAAATATCTCGCTGGTCCACCTCATCTCACAATAAAATATTCCGTGTTTGGTCCAACTAGTAACATGGCTGAGTTCTAAACACGTATTAGGATAAAAAATTTGGAAAGTAGGCGTACTATAGTGAATCTCGTTAGTGCACACGGGAGGGGTATTTAATTTCAGTTGAGTGTATAGGATTTAATCTCTTTAACATTATGCGTGGTTATTTCGTAAGAAGATCTTCCTGCTGGCTCAGTTCAGACGCAAGGAGGAAGTAACCGTCCTACAAACGTTTCAAGGAAGTGTTTATTTACCAGTGACTCTGAGGAAGTGAAGAACACTTGTTCAGTAGAATTAGCTCTAATAAAATTTCTGAATATGACCATCCGTACACGAAATATGCCCATTTTCGAATTACGAGCACCTACAAATACAGTGACAGTCATTTTGCGAAAGTAACAGAATCAACTTCATATAACATATTAAAGTTGCTTCATCATTATTAGAAGACCGATGAAAATGTTGAAAAATAACATTGAACTAATATGTATAGGTCATTAAAAATTTCTGAAAATTGCTTCTCTAGGATTTTAACTTCAGCATACCCTCATTGCGTCTTGTAATGTTCTACTTGCACTATTTGATTACAAAATTAATTAATCAATATTCCGTGATAATGGAGCTATTTAAAAGAAGGAAAAAAAACTGGAAGTGCACGTGTACACGTTATTGAAAATTGACATGCCTCCATCTGCTGATGTAAATATTTTATGACCTTCCGTGCCTTTGACCATTTAACCTGCTGACTATTGTGTCAGCCTTTGTTGAGGTAATGTGGAACTCTATTGTGAAGTCAACACAAGACGAACACTACACTCATTCAAAAGCAACCATATGCGCAGAAGAACTCGAATCAGTGACCTTTATTATTATTAATAAATTTCTCTCGGGCTTCCAGCCGTGTTAAGATGTTACATTTGTGGGACGTTTCGAAGGCGTCCAACTCTGCCTTCATTCGCAACCAAATATCAATCATTAAGGCAGAGTTGGACGCCCTCGAAACGTCCCAAAAATGTAACATCTTAACACGGCTGGAAGCCCGAGAGAAATTTATTAATATACAACGCCGTGAAAGATTACGATCTTACTTTATTATTATTACTCCGCGATTCACTAAAAGTGTGTGGTGGAGAGTGTATTGCTCCTATACGAAAGGGTAATGGTTTGGAAGGGATATACGGGATATGGCAGGAGGCCTTTACAATGCGATGACAGAGTTCTAGCCCCTACACTGCTAGCACCTGCTTAAGTATCTTGGTCGGGACTCTTGCGAAGGAATTTGTGAATGTGTCTGCGGTCGTGGTTTGCCAACACGGAAGACAATTCCGTAGGCCCACAGAACAAGGAAATTATCAGATATTTCTGGCATGACATTTTCCTCATCCTCGTTCAACTAACTTGCTTATATTGCTACCTGAGGCTCACACAGATAACAGACGAAAGAATTATACAGGTTTAGAACCGTATATCCTCGAGGAACCAGGGCTTTCTGAACTTTTTTAAATTTGTTTCCAGCTTGACATCTCGACTTTGAGGTCATGGGAGACGGGAATATGGACTTTTTGGTGAACTATACCGACGTTCGCTTACAGTGATTTGGAAAAACTGTAGAAAATCCAAATCTGGATGGCCAGAAGCGGATTTGAACCCGCATCCTCTCGAATGCCAGGCCAGAACATTATCGCTCATCCACTACGCTCAGTTTTTTTAATTGACCGTAACATATAGATATATAGGAACAATAATTATAGACTGACTCGGCCATGAATCATTTTAATATATCTATTTTTGCAGCCTAGTAGTAGACGAAAAAAATATTAGATCAACTAAAGATGCCAGATCTTAATCACATCGTTTCTCACGAACCCGGAAACAACCGTAATACACCCTTTTATAACCACATATGTAACGTTTCAATTAGTTTTTCGAAGATAACATCATTTTAGATACAAATTCTTCGCGGGTTTGTCGCCGGATCACATTTTCTAACGACAAGCTTTCGGCGACTTGCACTGCCGCCATCATCGTTAGAAAATGTGATCCGGCGGCAAACCCGCGAAGAATTTGTATCAATAATACGCCGGGAAAGACTTATCTTTCATATAACATCATTTTACTTTTACATATCCAGCGTATTCCAGTTTGAAAAGCAATCATCCTTTTCCTTCAGAATGCAGGCATAAGAATTTTAAAAGCTCCACTGCATATGGAATTAGCCAACGTCATTAACTGTAAGACTGACAGCAGTCTTTTTCCAAGACCATTCTTGCTTGTAGAAAATGCCATGGTGGCTCCCAAAGTGAGAAGTATTATTGCGCCGGTTCAAATTCCTGTCGGCTATCAAATTCCGTTTTTTCCATGTTTTCTCAAAACCTTTGCAAATTAATGCTAGGATGATTCCTCTGGAAGGCATTGATCAACTTGTTTAATGTTATTTGTTCACAGTTCTCTCCTATACTTATTTACCTCGACAGTAACGAGGCGTTTAGCCCTAATTATTAAAAATGTTTAATGTATAAAAAAGAAGAACTGATGTGCAGTTTTCAGACGTGAAATTTTAATTCCAAAATACTGTAAAATAGAAATTTCAAATATACACAAGTTATATATTTCTGTATTGACAGGTATTTGACGCATATATTATCACAGCAATATCTGAAAACTTATTTCGGATATTTTTAAAAATATTATCTTTTCTTAGGTGGGATTAGGGATAGTAAATGATTCTTGTTTAATTTTTCTGCAACGCGTCACAGCGCCTAGTATTTAAAAGTTATTCACACATCGAAACGAGATAATTCTTTGCAGTTATCATTTTGTAAACTAGTCTAATCCAGCAGTATTCTTGTCAAACTTTTACAATTACAACATTTTATTTTGATACTGCTTTGTCTAGACTCTAATGAAGGAAAATGTAGTTTTATCTCGATGGCAATGTATGGACGCCACAGGACGGACAGGACATTCACACAGACACACAACACTTAAACATCCATGCCCGCGGCCGGATTCGAACCGGCGGCCTTCGGCACGCGGAGCTAACACTCTAGCCTCTACGCTACCGAGGCCGGCTTTATTAGAGCTAATTCTACTGAACAAGTGTTCTTCACTTCCTCAGAGTCACTGGTAAATAAACACTTCCTTGAAACGTTTGTAGGTCGGTTACTTCCTCCTTGCGTCTGAACTGAGCCAGCAGGAAGATCTTCTTCTTACGAAATAACCACGCATAATGTTAAAGAGATTAAATCCTATACACTCAACTGAAATTAAATACCCCTCCCGTGTGCACTAACGAGATTCACTATAGTACGCCTACTTTCCAAATTTTTTATCCTAATACGTGTTTAGAACTCAGCCATGTTACTAGTTGGACCAAACACGGAATATTTTATTGTGAGATGAGGTGGACCAGCGAGATATTTTTGAAGGAGGTCAATTGCCTTTTGGTTCAATAAAAATGTCTTTAAATTTTTAATGGCATTCCTCCCGATAGCCATTCATCCAGCTAAACCGTTTTGTGTGTTTATCCTGTGTACTGATGTATTTCCAAATGCTTTTTGCTCATACAATTGAAAGACGATATAAGACATACCACAATACCTACTTTAACACCCATGCCTCTGGCCGCAATCGCACCAGTTACCGAGAGTCCCTGTAACGCCCAAGCCATCCCATCCGGAAGGGCAGGGGTTGAAATCTTCGTGTATCCATCCGTATTTCGGTATTGCATGATTAATCGAAATCACTCCGTGAGTGCTGGGATGATTCTCTGGTATGGCCAAGGCTGAAGTCCTTCCCGAAACATGCCCCAAGTCCTTTTCTCTCTATAATGATTTCCACGTCGACCAGCCCTTAAACAACACCGAACTAGAGACTCTCCACATGTGGAAATAGCACTCTAGTCCCTTCGCTACCATGTTCGGCCGTTGAATAAGATAAATCCAACAAGGAACAGGTCTAAAACACACCACAGAGATGTAATTATTTTTATTTGAGCAATTATGTTTTGCTTCTAGCTTTACATCTAATCGAGGTCATTAGAGGCAGGAAAGGACTGGGGACAAGTAATGGGGAGGAATTCGTCCATGGCCTTTTGAAGGAACAATCGCGGCATTCGCCTGGAGTGATTTGGGGGAACCATCTAAAACGTTTACCTGGATGGCTAGATGGGTATTCGAACCCACGACCTCCCGAAAGCCGGATACCACATACCCACCACGTTATTTTACTTTTTATTTTTTTGTCTTCGTCATATCTTCGGCGGTAATGTGATATGAATCCTGATAGTATTGGAAACTAGGATCGGGTAAGAATTTCAGCCACCGCTTTTTGAAGGAACTTTTCTGGAGTTCAGCTGGAGAGATTTACGAAAATCATGGAATACTGAAACTGGATCCCCGACGGGGTTTGAATTCGCGGCCTCCCGAATGCCAGGCAACAGTGTTACCTATCGGGCTTGGAAGGCAGGAAATAAAGCTTGACAGAAAATTTTATAGAAGTATCAGTGTTAATTAGAAACAAAGAGAGAGATGATAGTTTTACTACTTCCATCTTCCAGATTTAAAATGTGGAACCGCTAATTCACAATGCAGACGGATTTGTATATTTATTTACTGTTCTTAATGATTATTATTACTACTAAAACTGTTGCTACTGCGTTCAAGTTTAGCTTACGTTCTAAATATGGTATGATGAAAACAAAATTAAGGTGTTACTATTCCGCACCATTTAATTTTCTGGGAATAATTTATTTATATTTCGTGACTTAGTTTACCATTAGAGTTCTTTCGTGAATGCTCTTTCTACTTACCCTTAACCTTTGTGTGTATTTGTCACACGCACAGTTCTATAACGCTGCAGCGTTAGAAAGTGTAACTAAGTCCATTGAAACTCTCTTATTGGTTTTCCGTGCGTAATTTAGCGATTCTTTTCTGTATTCGCCATATAATTGCATTTGCTAGCGAATTGTTAACTGTTTATTCGAGAAAAAAATACGCAACGGTTATCAAAATTACGAAAAAAGTGTTACCATCTCTCTATAATTAATTAATTTGGTTATTTAAATAATTATTATGACTAAAATGGTGATATTCGTGATTATTTTTACTGCAGAACTCCGAACTTTCCCTCTGAGCGTCTGCGAGTTTCTTGCTGCGCGGGCTCATTTTTTTAGTCTTGGGTAAAGTGCTGGGTATGAGAGGTCTATTTTATCATGAATTTAGTGTACCACCTACCAGTTATGCTGTCCCATGCGGTATTCGTGTCTAGAACGAAGCATAATCGAAAGGCGAGGGGTCTCTCGAATTCTGTCCCCGACTGTACAAACCACAAACATAACCTGATTACAACTTTTGTAAATAATTAACAGAAAAAACCCGCTGAAGATGCTTCTGCAAAAGAAGTGAAACGCGCACGGGAGACAAATAAACACAAAAAAAGTCAATTGCTTTGGCGTAATTTATTTATTAGTATTGTCAGCAATTGAGGAAAATGATCCACAACATCCAGATATTAAAATAAATACTTTTCATATTAGAAAAAAATTAAATTATCTTATTTGTTAAAGTTTCAACAAATAGGAAACCAAGAATGTTACCGATTGCATGGGTGGAGTCTTGTTACTTTGTTGGTTTCTTTGCATCTTACAGTTTTAAGATAGCTTTAATTTATAGTTGACATCACGAAAAATATTCTGAAAACATCAAAAATTGAAAGATATAGTTTCTGTTTTAAATTCTTTGTCTTTAGACCAGTTTATTGAAAAGAAGAATAAAATTCATACCATACTGAACGATGCAGTAACATCAATTGAAAGAAGAGACCTAATTCAAATAATTGTACATAAAATACGAATCAAATGCTTTTTGTTCGTTGTAGTGACAACATAACTGCGGGACTGGTGAATAGTTTGACATCGTTGTGTAACACATAACGATTTTTTTTTTCAGATCTTTATTTTTTACTATTTTAAATTTTACATTTTACCATTTTACATATTTTACAGTGAAAAACTGTCAAATTAATCTCTACAGATACTTTCTTACTGCCAAAGACTCTATTACAATCAGAGATCTTCACTCAGCTTGACTCCATTATAACCGCGCCAAAACTCAACAAAGGAAGAACGGAACTGCGAATTCAGCCAAAGGCTTTTACCATGTTATAATGAGGTTTTAGTAGAAGTTTGCTTCAAAGCCGCGATTTCCGAAACAGTTTTGCATTTTACTTGGTCGCAGTCATATTTCATCAAACAGTTCATGGTGCTCCATATTTGTAGTGCTTTAATGTTAAACGAGAGCATACAAATATGGGCCATAATATTTATCAATGTAGTTTCCAGTTTTCAATCTCCATCTTTCGATTCTGAGGGTATTTTTTAATTTTTCGAGTGTGTGATTCTGCTCCATTGTTATGTAAGTTACAAAATGTGTAATCATCCAGACAACAGCTTGGGTTTTGACGGTTGGGAACAGTTTAAAATCACATCTGAGAAGTCTTGTGTCCGTTAAGGTATGTAAATCCCCACTGGATATTTTGTTTAATTTTGCACGTACCCATTTCCATATGGATCTTGAGACAGTGCACGATGTGAAGGGATGGTCTCTAACATCAGTCTGATTACAAATATTACACCGCTCATTTTCTGTGATTCCCAGTTCGTAGAGTTTCCTTTTATAAGGATATAAATCATTGACCAGTTTGTATATATTTGCTTTTTGATCAGTGGATAGAACAGTTAGGCTAATATTTTTCCAAACAGTTTTCCAGTGTAGGTTAATTTTTGCTTCAATTGCCGGTTTCTTTTGAAACTTAAGTTAAAGCGCCTGATATATTATTTTTGTCGTTACTTTCGTGATTTCTTCAGTTTTTTTGAAAATTTCTTTGAGGGTGTTATGGCTTTTCTTAAAGAGCGGTGACTGTCGATAAGTACTGTTGTTGGTGTTCCATGTAGTTGTAAATGCATATTTTAGAATGTGATATTTGCTATTTAAAGTTTTTATTGGTCTGCTAATAAAAAGTGCATTTGACTTTAGAAGAACTGATTGCAGGCCAAGTCCACCCTCTGATCTTGGCAAGTACAACTGTTCCCGAGCTACCCTCCACTTAGATCTGTCCCAAATGAATTCTCCGACATACATTCGTATCATAGCCATGTGCTTGTTTGGTAATGGCAGTACCTGTGCCACATACCAAACCCGTGCCAAAACGAATATATTAGTGATTTGAATTTTTTGTATTAAATTTAATTTTCGTTCTTTAAAGGCCAGTAATGTTCCAATAACTTTATTTACAATTTGGTACCAATTTTTTTGTATCATTTCCTGAATATTTGCTTTAAAAAGGATGCCTAATATTTTAATTTCATTGCAAGTATCAAACAATGATTTCGTGACCGAGGCAGCTGAGCCTGAAAGTGGCAGAAATTTCGATTTCATTTTGTTTATTTTTGCTCCGGAGGCTTTTTCATAACATTTTAATAGTTTAATTGTGTTCTCAATATCATGTTCATTGTTGATAATAACAGTTACATCGTCAGCGTAGGCAATAACTGACAACCTGTGTGCAGCTATTGTTACTCCCATCACATTCCGTTCTACAGATCTTATAAACGGCTCTATTGCTAAGCTGAATAGCATCATGGCCAGAGGACTCCCTTGCTGGTGAAACAACTGAAAAATACGTTTCTAGGGAGCGGTGAACAGAAATCATATCGCGTTGATGAGTTCTTCATTGTAAATACTGACATGTCATAGCTAAACATCTTCAGTTGGTGAAAAAGGGAATGATACGGTTTATGAGATGTTGAAATATGTCCTATACGTTCGTTAGTTTCTTTTTATTTTCAGGATACTAGTCTTACCACTATTTGCTAAAAACGACACTACATTGTAATGCTAAAATTCATGGGATACCCCCTTTGGTAACGTGAGATAATCCTTTAGCTCGATGAATTATACAAACAGTGGGGCTGGTATTGACTCAACTAATCCGCTAGCTTCTTGGAGAGACCTGACGCTATGATGTTGTTTTAGCTGCTAAACTGTTTGCTTGTGACAGGTCAAAAACGTCGTGCATGAACGACTCTGTCCATCATATCGCAACAGCTTTCTGCGAGGTTCGTGTCTAATTAAAAGGTATGCTTCTCAAATCGGTCACGACCAATCTGTGTCCGTTGATATTACCATTTTGAATCTCACCTCCGTTTTAAGGGCACGTAAGTCAATAAAGTGCTACAAATGAACTCCAACCATATGATCATTGAACTGTGGTGTAATAGGCAGTTTCAGTTTTGCAATAGGGACCAACACTGTATGTAATGGATCCACGGCCTCACCCGGTTTACGCCACACCCGAGTCCGAGTAACCTGACTCATCCAACAAAGCTAGCTGCTTTGAGTCCTCTGGGGCCCAATCCATGTGTTCACTAACCGAAGTGAACAGTTGACGCTGATGCTGTACTGTGAGTTAAAGCACCCACGTCGGTCTTCTGATGCCATATCCTAGCAAAGCCAAAGACGCTGTACGGACCAGGGAGACACATCTCTAGTGCGTCCAGCGTTGTATGTGTCAGTCAGTTCGCACAGTCTCGTTCGTCTGTTGGTATAAAAGAATTTCTGTCGCAGGTCTCAATCATCAGCAGAGGTTGCACTGTAATACAGGTAAAGCATTTCATTGAAACTCGTAAGTACACACCTCACACTGGGTTGCATGGAATTGTAAGTTTTGCAACCACTTCCCAAATGCCGTGTTCGAAGAGTCAGTTTCGAACCATGTTATTCCTCGTCTGGTAGGCATTATCGTGTTAGCAATAGATTCGCAGGGCACTTACGAGTGCCAGCTGACAATAGGAACAACCATATCCCTGTTTATACATTCCTGATGAGATGCGAGCTATTTCATAGGTTTGGCATGATAATGTATTCGCACGTTTTAACACAAAAAACTTGGTACTTTACACTATTTTTGCAGCTGCTTTTCTGTTTTGCAATTCTTCCGTTCTATTCTATTCTGTCTATTGTGTAGTAATGCAAGTAGTTTTCTTTTTCTAAAAAAAAAAAAATACAAGTTTATATCGTCTGTTGTTGTGGAATGCGTAAAACAGATGACGAAATGTCCGTATAAAATACATCAAAATATCAATAGTCACCACGAAGCATGGCTCAGCCAGCTAAGGTAGAGTGCTCCACCCGCAGTCAACTAGGAGCTGTATTACTCTTTTCATTTTTTCCTCAGAGTTAGACACACAAAAAAGCTGGTAGT
>JARYHS010007500.1:0-21958 GCA_031002005.1 Vandiemenella viatica
TAATGTTAAACCAGTGTGGAACTGAAATTATTTTTTCTACTGCCTTTTTAATATTTACCCGATCTTTACTGGTGCAAAAGCGTAGTGGACTAACTCGTGCAAGCCGAGTTTTCATTCCATTAACGTTTGAGGTTAATGGCTGCAAACATGGCCAGTACAGGCTACGCAGATGTTATGCAATCACAAACAGCTGACGGCGTAACCAATACCAACATTCCGCAGCCAACTGACAACACGCCACGCAGCAGTGGTGATTGACAACACTGATAATACGACAGTGACTGTCTACAATAGATAAGTGAGCTCTTTGGCGGGCAAAATATAACACATTGTTCACGAATTGCTGGCGGTAATGTGTGTATATTTCTCCGATCAATTACACCTGTCGAACGATTGATACAAGAAGGCAGTATAACAATTGGGCAAACATACTACAGTACGCTCAAATTCGTAGCTTCAAAACGACATGCGCGCGAACTGTGTTCTCGAAATGGCCAAATACGGAAAACCGTTAGGTTGGTTTAGACTAGAGAAAAATCTTTCTAGATGAAAACTACCCGGTTGCAGCCACATCAGATCTTTCTGCAGAACCGACCAATTTATTTTTGAAGATTCGTCGAAAGTTTCTGAATGAGTTGCTATATTTGTCGATGGCGCATTGTTCACTGTTTATCTGTCTATGCACGAAGTGATTAGCAATTTGTATTGCCTGTCAAGGCCCAGGACACGTAAAAAAAAAAAAAAACCCTAATAAAATAGCCTCCACATATTTAACGGAGACTAATTCTTTCCCTCCTCTGCACTGCTCCGTTGAAAGTAATATCAGCAGCGGCTGCTAAACTGGTGTCTGGTGATTCGCAATATAGGGCCATTACCCGCTGTTTCGCAACCTACGTCCTAAATTCGTTACCGGTGTTCCGAACCTGTGCAGCAGGGAAAGTAAAACTTTTTTTTTGTGATATCCCGAAAAATGTATCCGGTTGTCGAGATTTCGAGAACCACGCAAACAGAACATTTTATATATATAAAAATCTCGCGTCACGATGTTGGTCCGAGATGAACTCCGAAACTACTCAACCGATTTTGATGAAATTTGGATTATTGTGTGTAATTTGGTCCAACTTAAAAGATATGATAGTTTTTATGTCGATTATTGACCTAAATATTTATTATTGCGAATTACAAAGGGAGGAGGGGAGAGGACAAGGAACGGAAAAGACCATAAGTTAATTTTCGCAGTCGAAAATTCAAAGCAGCAGATTGTAAAAATCTCGGGCCACAATGTTTGTCCGAGATGAATTCGCACTTATCCCTGCCTTCACCTCTGGCACAGCTTGCTGTGTAATGTGAAGTACGCCAGAACACTTCCGTGATTCGGATTCCACGCTGAACTGTAGGTCCCCTGTATCCGGCAGGATTAGCGTGTAAGGTTAAGGCGGTTATGACATGGGCGGAATACGCAGCCAATAGAAACCATGTCATTACGACCACACGAAATCATTATTATTGTAGTTACCATAGTTTCTAGGTGTACACTTTTTTACGTCATATTGATCCCTCAGGGAATATTTTCCATTAAGTAATTTGTAATAAAATGTAAATTAAAGCAAGAAAATTACGTTGGTTTGTCCTCAATTTTAACTCTCCGATAATCTTTACCAACTACTTTATCCATGATATATGGACTTTGTCTGTAACTGTTTAATATAATAAGGCATACCTTATAATATTTACCAACTACTTTTGAAAACGTTTTAATCTTTATTAGTGAATATTAATTTGACAACATTAGCGAGTTTAGAATAACATTGCTGAGTCACAGCAACGCGTGACCGGGTCAGCTAGTCATTATATAAAACATCGTCATATAAATTACGGATTTGATGTTACCTCAGGTGGACGCTAGCTCTGGTCGAAATACCCATTTATTTACGAACGTGAGGTTATCAGCCATACGGTCTTTGAATTTTTTAATGAATTCGGAGTTTCGTTGGTTACCGACATGCTTGGGCGATTGTGTAAATGTGTTGTGCGATTAATATTTTTTTATTTTTCGGTACCACGACTGTCATAAATGAAATGAGTGCTCCCCTCAACGAACATGAAGGAAAACCTGTTCCGACTACGTCGTTGTACATAGCAAGTTCTAAGTGTACAGTGATCCAGCGAGAGTTAAAACCAACCCCACTTTCTTCACACAAACCTTACGTCGTGTGATGAAGATTAGACAGGCGAACACAACTGTCATCTCTTGATTGCGGATCCGCTCGCATCTGTTTCAAACCCACTCGAATTCATTTCCCACTAGCTCGCATTCATTTCCCACTTGTGTTGTTAAACACCGGATCAGTCTGACCGCCCAGAACAATAGCAGGGTGCGAATCACTGCACGCCCCTTCTAAACAGGTGCCGATAGTTATGGACTCAAATGAGGAGGCAGGGGAAACCAAGGCTGAACTGTGCTTCATATAACAGCACAGCATGTCGACAGAGCAACGACGAGAAGCAGTGTCGATTACCTCCTCGCTACAAAGCCTGTATCGATACAGACACTACCAACAGAAACAGCGACGTCGCCATTACTGGACACGAAGAAACGGAAAAATGCGACACTGAAGTTGTCTGTCACACACGGAAGCCGTGGTGAAGACTGATGTTATGGAAACGAACTGTACCGTTCATACAGAACACTTTTATGACCAACATACTATCTCCGATACGGCATCTGTCATCTCGGAGTCTGCTTTCACCGGTACGGGAGCACTCAAATATTACCAGTTGTGAAACGCTACAGTAAAAAATACATCGGTATGGAAAAATATTGACAAAGGTTAGAGATTTAAACCTCCGACGTAAGTTGCAAAGAATATCGCCAGAATTACAAAATAGGATAACATAAGATAGCATGTTTTACGAAGCAGTGCGTTGGGTACGGTTGTGACACAAGTACATTTTTTCTTTTAGATGCCCAGAAAAGAATTAAATTTGCTACTCTGATTACAACAGGTGTCTCATCTCCCTCTAAACAAAAGTTATCAGTTCCTTTCACCCGAAGAACAAAAGTTAACGACATTTATTTTTGCAAGAAAGAAATTTGCAGGCTGATCCAATGCCAGTGTCTGACACGAGTCTACAATGAATTTATAAAAAATGAAATTTTATACTATTACCACCGAGCGTGGTGGTGTAGCGGTTAGCGTTCTGACCTCGCATTCGGGAGGACGGCGGTTCGAATCGCCGTCTGGGCATCCAGATTTAGGTTTTCCATGGTTTCCCAAATCACTCCAGGCAAATGCCGGGATGCTTCCTTCAAAAGGCCATGGCAGAATTCCTTCCCATTCCTTGCCCACTATCCTTTCCCGTCTGTAAAGAGCTCGCTGTTACGAGACGTTAAGCAGTTAAAAAAAAATTATACTATTACTCGTTATATGAAGTTCTTTATTTTCCGTAAGTTGCTTAGGGCCACTGAATAATATTTTGATCGAATCTGAGTGCAAATCGAGCCCTGAAATGTGCACGTTCAGCGAATAATTCACGGCTGCTCCTGGCAGGCGTGGACTTTGTGTGCGTCACGTAGTCCAGGGCTGACGTCACCTCTTCATTAGACCGGGTCAGGTCTCGTACATGTAGGGACAATCGCTTCTCTGTGGGCAGTGAGTTCTGCTTATCAAAGATATCGTTTTATTATTCAGATCTCTTCTCAGGAAGAATTTTGTCAGCCAGTCGGTCCATAACACTTGCGTCATATTCGACAGTTATTATTGTTTCATCATTTTCAAGGTATTCAGTAAAAACTATTCCTTTTGTATACCAGAGTAGTGCCTGAAGGGGGTTGCGTTGCCAGTTTTTTCCCCATGTATTTCTTATGGAGGGGGTTGCGTTGCCAGTTTTTGGACCCCCCACGTCGCGCAGGTGTTCGCCAGACCACCCACGTCGCGCAGGTGTTCGCCAGGCCTCGCAGGCGGAAGCCATTAGTCATGTCAACACCTGTCAACAAGGCCATTAATTATCGCTCCCCTTGCAGCCGGCCGCCGCGCCGCCGCGCGCAGCTGGAAGCCATTAATTATCGGGGGCGCAAAGCGCTTCCCACGCTATCAAAGGCCCCCGCGCCGCCGCGCACAGCTGCGTCACATTTATCATCGGGGGACGCACTGCGTTATCACGCCAAGCGCTTCCCACGCTATCAAAGGCTCCCGCGCCGCCACTTTTTATTTTATTACATTCTTAATTTGTACTAGTGGTGTGACGTATCGAAGGCGGGCAGGCGCCAACTTGCGGTCAGTTTGTGGTCATTCCCGCCCCCGCCGCCATCGCAGCGGACGCAGGTGCGCGCCTCTGCCACGTGCCACGTTGTTACGGGTCATAAATCGTATTCTAATGAGTGTCGTGTGACCAAATCGTCTAAATGGCTTTATTATTTTTTTAAACCTCAATTACGCTCGAAATACACTTTTTCTTTTTTATTTATTTCATTCTTAATTTGTACTAGTGGTGTGACGTATCTTTTAACATCTACTTTTTCTGAGTATTAAAATGCAGTTTATTTCATTTAAATCGGACTGCTGGTTCGAAAGATATGTATTTTAACTGGGACAGCGCAAGCGAATTAATCTTAGCTGTCGCGGCGGGCTCACGCCCCTAATGGCTGGGCCGCTTCACCGCGTGCCTCCGTCTGCCTGCCACAGAAAAAAAAAAAAAAAAATGCACAACACCTGGCCCTCGGAAGGGTTGGGTTTTAGAGCGCTAATATTAAACTAATTCAATTAAACGTGACATATATTAGTATAGACTGTGAGATCACTGAGTATATGTGTTTGTATAGTACATTTCAGAATAGTTGCTAATTAAGCATTCTCCTGGAGTAATTTCGGGAAACCATGGAAAACCGAAATCTGTATAGCCAGACGGGGGATTCGAACCGCCGTCCTCCCGAATGCGAGTTCAAACCTGCGTCCTCACGAATGCGAGACCAGGGTTCAGATATAGACGACATTTCGTTTATGTTTCCGTTCGACAGAATACAATCGCGGCATCCATGGCAGCCATATCTTTTTCAATTATTATATTTTTTATACCTTTGGCTTTACATCTCGTAGTCATGGAGGTCAGTAGAAGCGTGAAAGAACTAGGGACAAGGAACGGGATTAAATTCGGCCATGGCATTTTAGGGGAAACCATGGAAATCCAAAATCTGGATAGTCGGACGGGGATTTGAAGCCGCGTCCTCCACGCTCAGGTTATACATAATTTTTTTTCATAAAAAATCTTCCGTATAACATATTTTAAATTCAGTTAGCTGAAGTGCATACAATTCGCGTTCTTTCACTCGCCGATTAACAGTTTTTGAAACAAAAAGGTTTTATTATTGTATGAAATTCGCTTTTAGTTTAGCGCATTCATTGTGAAACAGAATCACATTGCTGTCGCCTCTAACTATTAACCCAAATAAGTTCGAGGCTTCAGGTATGCAAATGTTCACATGTGCTGTGTATCGTTAACTCAAAATGCGTTCTTTTTCTACCAGCACTTCTCTTTCCTGGTATTTTTACCTGGAGAACAGACCGCAGGAGTTCATAATGGCTATTGTTCCTCATGATGTGGCCAAGGTACTGCGGCCTCCGTGTTTTAAGGTTGTCAATATTTCCATATCTTTTTTTTCATTTTGCGGAGCACTTCAGCATTTGTGGCGTATCCATTGTATTCTCAACATTCTTCGATACAGACTCATTTCAAATGCTTCTAACATTTTACTGATAGTTTCGATTAATGTCCACGCTTCAACGCCATACAGGAGGACAGAGAACATGAGACAGTACTTGAATGCTGAACAGAGCTTCTCGTGTTCCAACTGCATTTCTGCATTCGAATTGTGTAGATGATCACCGATCTTATGTATCCTTTGATGAATAACCTCCAGAAAGATTTCCAACCTGGGGCTCATAAGGCTGATCGTTCTGTAGTCACCACATGACTTAGCTCCGGTCTTTTTTTTTGGTAATGTAATAAACTCTGATTTGAGCCAATCTCGAGAAATACTGCCAGAGTTGTAGATGTAATTGAACACTATGGTCAATCATTATCATCATCAAGTAATTTAAAAAAATAATTATGCGTTTATCTTGGCAGGGCCTGGAGTTTTATCTATCACCTTTCTTTCCTTTTTGTTGTAGCTTGCACTTCAGTCAGTAAAATGCTTGGACCTGTTTCACATTCAAACTGTGGAGGTTCCGGAAGGCTATCCGAGAGCAGGTGTTTTACCTGTCTCTTCCTTGCATTTCTGATATCTTGAGTATCAACAGTGACGTTTCCTTCAATGTCCACTAGTTTATTCACAGTATTAGGTCTACATCTGTCTGTTAGCTCTCTAACTTTCCTATGAATGTTGAAGTTGTCATATTTCAACTGTAGAGCCTTAGTTACCTCAACGGCATATCGAGTCTTCTTCTCGTCGAGGGGATTTATTCTGCTGGAGGATGCTTGAGTCCTGCGATATGAATGTCTGCCAAACGTGGAGTTCTTCGTGATAAATTTATAAACTTTCTGAAGCAAATCGCTGTCACAATTCTTTTAACGTATGCAAGTATGCTGTACACACTACAAGGCATAAACACATAGAGCATCATAGTACACCAAGATACATAAAAATATTAAAACACACACCAAATGTACAACGAAGATACTAGGGCCTGGAGTTATATCATCGTTCTTTCCTTTTGTTGTAGCTTGCACTTCAGTCAGTAAAATGCTTGCACCTGTTTCACATTCAAACTGTGGAGGTTCCGGAAGGCTATCCGAGAGCAGTTGTTTTACCTGTCTCTTCCTTGCATTTCTGATATCTTGAGTATCAACAGTGACGTTTCATTCAATGTCCACTAATTTATTCACAGTATTAGGTCTACATCTGTCTGTTAGCTCTCTATCTTTCCTATGACTTAAGCCACCAATTGCATAAATATAGTAGAAGTTGGGAAAAAAAATTATTTCAATTCGCTTCACGAAAAAGTCACGATTTACATCTGCCTGCATTACACAGCAAAGTGGCATCTTTATGAAGTGTATTCATCACTGAAATGGACTAAAGAAAAGCGTGATATCTGTATAAATTGCGTGTTCGGCTGATAACGCAGTCTCCAGGAAGAAGAAGAAAAAGATGGTAACTGGACAGACTTAGTGCCTGCATAGTGTTTCTGTGTTAGGCGTCATTTTCATCTGGATCATAATGGCAATTTCATGCTCTGCAGATTTTTTTTTTTCTTTCTTCTGTCTACTGAAACAGAAAATGTATATGGATGTGTGTTATTTCGTTCTTATCACAGTGTGCCAGTAAAACTTTTTGTAAAATTTTCGTCATTGTTTACTGCATAATGTTAAGTATGCCAAAATGTTTCAGTCTTTCGGATTCCACGTTATACCCAGGAACCTTTTAAGTGTAAGATGTATATTTCTAATGGCTAGGCAGGGACAGTGTTCAAACTCGACTGCAATATTTTCTGTGTTACATTTCCTGACTGTTTGAAAGCACAGAACTGTCGAGGTCATTTTATCTAATATTCTCTCCACGAAAGAAGTCATCGATTGACATGGGGAAAAAATGGAAGAATGCATACTTTCTGCAGAAACAGCGGTTACAGATGTATAGCATATTGTCATATCTAAAAGTTGTCACGAACTGCACCACTCAAGAACAAGCTAGGAAAGGTACCAAGACACAAACTTTGAAACTATATACCTTTTAGGACTTACAGAATATTGACAACTTATACATGCACACACCAGTGTCAAGGGTCATGAAAATATTAACAGATCTTTCAGAATTTCTTGAGTTAACAGCCAGATCCTCATTCTGTTTCTATTTTACCGCATATTTTGACAAGGCGTGTAGTGGGCATTCGACTGGAGTGATTTCAGGAAACTATGGAAACAAAAGTTAAATTTGGATGGTCACCATACAGAAAAGACGGATCAGGATTGAAGAAAAAAAAAAAAAAACTCTGTCCAGCCGCTGACGGACAGGGATATATATAGATATGTAAAGCGTCTGCGTATACCTCATTTTCGAGGTGTATTCATGCGTGATGAATTACCTGAAAAAATTCGTCATCATGAATGTGGAATAGTGAACTTGGACAGTGCTGAAAATGCCGGAACACATTGGGTTGCATATATATAAAGTACAAAGAAGGTGTAGTTAAATATTTTGACAGTTTTGGTGACTTACCCCCACCATTGGAATTGCAGCGATACTTTGCGGGCAACAGAATACTGTACAACGTACAACGTCACCAGGAATACGGCACACACGTATGTGGTCACTTGTGTTTAAAGTTCTTGTATGAAAATATTTGACATCGCGAGAAATGCGGTAAAGACCACAGTTAGTTGGAAAAAAAAAAATGGAAGAATACATACTTTCTGCAGAAACAGCGGTAACAGAAATAGACTAAACGCGTGAAAAATTACCTCACCTTACACTGATTTCAAAATGCCTACAGTCGCAATACAGAAATTCACCGAAGATAGCATCCACTAAGTTCTAGATCATGTTAGATCATTCATGAAATTTTTCGTCAGTGCCAGTATACGAGTCTGTTCCGAAGACTAAATGGATCTCGTGTACAACCTCCAAAGGGCACATGTGAATAGTTCTTATCCCGACACATGCGAAAAATGCGGTACAGACCACAGTTAGTTGGAAAAATGGAAGAATGCATACTTTCTGCAGAAACAGCGGTAACAGATGCATAGCATATTGTCGGGGATTGGCACGTATCTAAAACTGTCACGAACTGCACCACTCAAGAACAAGCTAGGAAAGGTGCCAAGCACAAACTTCGAAAGTATATACCTTTTAGGACTTACAGAATATTGACAACTTATACATGCACACACCAGTGTCAAGGATCATGAAAATATGCTCGGCCTCACAAATATTGACAGATGTTTCGGAATTTCTCGAGTTAACAGTCCAATCCTCATTCTGTTTCTATTTACCGCATACTTTGACAAGGCGTGTAGTGGGCATTCGCCTGGAGTGATTTCAGGAAACTATGGAAAAAATAACTTAAAACTGGATGGTCGCTTCCCGAATGCGATGCCAGAGTGCTATCGCTCACCCAACAGTCATTGTCAATCCTCTTACGCACCCCACCTCATAAAATCCCGAAATGTTATGAAAACCGCAAAACATAGTGAATACAGGTAAAATATCGCCAAAAATTATGTAATATTCGCTCTACGAAAGAAGTCATAGATTGATATGATTAGAAGATGACTGAGGATGTATCAGTTTCATTAAGAATTCACCATTCCTCAGTTTAGATGTCCTAAATTACTTTATATGGACACAGTTAGCTTGGCAGGTAGAGTTCCATAGTGAAAAGGTTGTCGGTGTTATGAAGGACGATGCGAATTGCACCCTGATTGTGGAGTTTGCTGGGTTACGGGGCAAAAAGTGTGCATTCTGGCTCGAGACCGACCAAACCTGTAACATTTTTTATTTTTTTTATTTTTGCTGGATACCAGTTAACCAGTGGAGATGCTACATTTTGTGCTTAGGTACATCTCTTGCGGTATAAACTCGTAACTTTCTCCGGAGCAGAGCCTTCGTGGGTGAATCCTCGAAAATTAGACCATACTTTAGGTATGTTTTCAACCAGAGTGAGAAACATCCACTTTATTCATAAATGGTTACAACAGCTATCCATTCACCCACATGCATAGAAAACCATAATCCGTATGCCTAGATCTGGATTCAAACCGGTATCCTCCTGAATAAGAGGCCAACACTCTCGGTGAAATTATAGGTGACAAAATTATAAGTGTCTGATTTAAAAGTGACATGTTTACAGCGTCAGCTAATCGTCACCACAATTTGAGTAGCTATATGGTGCAAATTGAAATCGACGTTTCACGAAATACGTCTTATACCCGTTTGCGTTTGACAAAATAGTCTTCAATTATAATGACAACCTATATACCCCGTGTT
This sequence comes from Vandiemenella viatica, assembly GCA_031002005.1. Taxonomy (NCBI): domain Eukaryota; kingdom Metazoa; phylum Arthropoda; class Insecta; order Orthoptera; family Morabidae; genus Vandiemenella; species Vandiemenella viatica. The sequence goes on from JARYHS010007500.1 coordinate 9,986, forward strand.
GCTAAGTTCGCTTCACGCACGTTTAAACTAGCATCAGAGTCCAGATTGGTGAACTATGGGACAAGCGGTCTTCCACAAACATGATTTCACAGGTTTGCAACCACCACCACTCCCCCCACAGTACGTGTCGTGATGTACCCCACATACAACAGGCTTACCACCGCCATCACCACCTCCTATAAACTGGTAACCTTTCTCCAAAGCAGAGCCTTCGTGGCTGGATCCTCAAAAAATCAGGGCATACTTTAGGTATGTTTTCAACCGGAGTGAGAAACATCCACTTCATTCATAAGTGGTTACAACAGTTATCCATTCAACCCACGTGCATAGAAAACCCTAATCCGATGCCCAGATCGGGATTCACACCGGTATCCTCCTGAATGAGAGGCCAACAGTCTCGGTGAAATTATAGGTGACAAAATTATAAGTGTTTGATTTAAAAGTGTCATGTTCACAGCATCAGCTAGTCGTTTCCACAATTTCAGTAACTGTATGGTGCAAATTGAAATCGACGTTTCACGAAATATGTCTTATACCCGTTGCGTTTTACAAAATAGTCTTTATTTATAATGACTGCCTATATACCTTGTGTTGTTAAGTTTCGCTTCACGCACGTTTAAACTAGCATCAGAGGCCATATTGGTGAACTATGGGACAAGCGGTCTTCCACAAACAAGATTTCACAGGATTACACCCACCACCACTCGCCCCTAAAAAGTCCTTTATAAAGTTATTTTTCATGAGTCCTTCATCACTTATTAGTATTAAGACCCAATCGTAATAGACACCAACACTCGATAAGACAAATTTTTTCCGGACCATGACACCCTTGCACTTATTGAGGTTAACCCCAGTTTTAGGATAAAAAACCATAAAAACCCATACAGCAATTGAGGTTACTGTAGATAATTTAGGTTAGGCGGGCCAGCATGTTACGTGTTAGCTTAGGTTAACGCGCGAGCGCGTTAACCTAAGCTAACACAATGTAACATGCTGAGCCTGCCTAACCTAAATTATCTACAGTAACCTCAATTGCTGTATGGGTTTTTATGGTTTTTTATCCTAAAACTGGGGTTAACCTCAATAAGTGCAAGGGTGTCATGGTCCGGAAAAAATTTGTCTTATCGAGTGTTGGTGTCTATTACGATTGGGTCTTAATACTAATAAGTGATGAAGGACTCATGAAAAATAACTTTATAAAGGACTTTTTAGGGGCGAGTGGTGGTGGGTGTAATCCTGTGAAATCTTGTTTGTGGAAGACCGCTTGTCCCATAGTTCACCAATATGGCCTCTGATGCTAGTTTAAACGTGCGTGAAGCGAAACTTAACAACACAAGGTATATAGGCAGTCATTATAAATAAAGACTATTTTGTAAAACGCAACGGGTATAAGACATATTTCGTGAAACGTCGATTTCAATTTGCACCATACAGTTACTGAAATTGTGGAAACGACTAGCTGATGCTGTGAACATGACACTTTTAAATCAAACACTTATAATTTTGTCACCTATAATTTCACCGAGACTGTTGGCCTCTCATTCAGGAGGATACCGGTGTGAATCCCGATCTGGGCATCGGATTAGGGTTTCTATGCACGTGGGTTGAATGGATAACTGTTGTAACCACTTATGAATGAAGTGGATGTTTCTCACTCCGGTTGAAAACATACCTAAAGTATGCCCTGATTTTTTGAGGATCCAGCCACGAAGGCTCTGCTTTGGAGAAAGGTTACCAGTTTATAGGAGGTGGTGATGGCGGTGGTAAGCCTGTTGTATGTGGGGTACATCACGACACGTACTGTGGGGGGGAGTGGTGGTGGTTGCAAACCTGTGAAATCATGTTTGTGGAAGACCGCTTGTCCCATAGTTCACCAATCTGGACTCTGATGCTAGTTTAAACGTGCGTGAAGCGAAACTTAGCAACACGGGTATATAGGTTGTCATTATAATTGAAGACTATTTTGTCAAACGCAACGGGTATAAGACGTATTTCGTGAAACGTCGATTTCAATTTGCACCATATAGCTACTCAAATTGTGGTGACGATTAGCTGACGCTGTAAACATGTCACTTTTAAATCAGACACTTATAATTTTGTCACCTATAATTTCACCGAGACTGTTGGCCTCTTATTCAGGAGGATACCGGTTTGAATCCAGATCTAGGCATACGGATTATGGTTTTCTATGCATGTGGGTGAATGGATAGCTGTTGTAACCATTTATGAATAAAGTGGATGTTTCTCACTCTGGTTGAAAACATACCTAAAGTATGGTCTAATTTTCGAGGATTCACCCACGAAGGCTCTGCTCCGGAGAAAGTTACGAGTTTATACCGCAAGAGATGTACCTAAGCACAAAATGTAGCATCTCCACTGGTTAACTGGTATCCAGCAAAAATTTAAAAAAATAAAAAATGTTACAGGTTTGGTCGGTCTCGAGCCAGAATGCACACTTTTTGCCCCGTAACCCAGCAAACTCCACAATCAGGGTGCAATTCGCATCGTCCTTCATAACACCGACAACCTTTTCACTATGGAACTCTACCTGCCAAGCTAACTGTGTCCATATAAAGTAATTTAGGACATCTAAACTGAGGAATGGTGAATTCTTAATGAAACTGATACATCCTCAGTCATCTTCTAATCATATCAATCTATGACTTCTTTCGTAGAGCGAATATTACATAATTTTTGGCGATATTTTACCTGTATTCACTATGTTTTGCGGTTTTCATAACATTTCGGGATTTTATGAGGTGGGGTGCGTAAGAGGATTGACAATGACTGTTGGGTGAGCGATAGCACTCTGGCATCGCATTCGGGAAGCGACCATCCAGTTTTTAAGTTATTTTTTCCATAGTTTCCTGAAATCACTCCAGGCGAATGCCCACTACACGCCTTGTCAAAGTATGCGGTAAATAGAAACAGAATGAGGATTGGACTGTTAACTCGAGAAATTCCGAAACATCTGTCAATATTTGTGAGGCCGAGCATATTTTCATGATCCTTGACACTGGTGTGTGCATGTATAAGTTGTCAATATTCTGTAAGTCCTAAAAGGTATATACTTTCGAAGTTTGTGCTTGGCACCTTTCCTAGCTTGTTCTTGAGTGGTGCAGTTCGTGACAGTTTTAGATACGTGCCAATCCCCGACAATATGCTATGCATCTGTTACCGCTGTTTCTGCAGAAAGTATGCATTCTTCCATTTTTCCAACTAACTGTGGTCTGTACCGCATTTTTCGCATGTGTCGGGATAAGAACTATTCACATGTGCCCTTTGGAGGTTGTACACGAGATCCATTTAGTCTTCGGAACAGACTCGTATACTGGCACTGACGAAAAATTTCATGAATGATCTAACATGATCTAGAACTTAGTGGATGCTATCTTCGGTGAATTTCTGTATTGCGACTGTAGGCATTTTGAAATCAGTGTAAGGTGAGGTAATTTTTCACGCGTTTAGTCTATTTCTGTTACCGCTGTTTCTGCAGAAAGTATGTATTCTTCCATTTTTTTTTTTCCAACTAACTGTGGTCTTTACCGCATTTCTCGCGATGTCAAATATTTTCATACAAGAACTTTAAACACAAGTGACCACATACGTGTGTGCCGTATTCCTGGTGACGTTGTACGTTGTACAGTATTCTGTTGCCCGCAAAGTATCGCTGCAATTCCAATGGTGGGGGTAAGTCACCAAAACTGTCAAAATATTTAACTACACCTTCTTTGTACTTTATATATGCAACCCAATGTGTTCCGGCATTTTCAGCACTGTCCAAGTTCACTATTCCACATTCATGATGACGAATTTTTCAGGTAATTCATCACGCATGAATACACCTCGAAAATGAGGTATACGCAGACGCTTTACATATCTATATATATCCCTGTCCGTCAGCGGCTGGACAGAGTTTTTTTTTTTTTTTCTTCAATCCTGATCCGTCTTTTCTGTATGGTGACCATCCAAGATTTAACTTTTGTTTCCATAGTTTCCTGAAATCACTCCAGTCGAATGCCCACTACACGCCTTGTCAAAATATGCGGTAAAATAGAAACAGAATGAGGATCTGGCTGTTAACTCAAGAAATTCTGAAAGATCTGTTAATATTTTCATGACCCTTGACACTGGTGTGTGCATGTATAAGTTGTCAATATTCTGTAAGTCCTAAAAGGTATATAGTTTCAAAGTTTGTGTCTTGGTACCTTTCCTAGCTTGTTCTTGAGTGGTGCAGTTCGTGACAACTTTTAGATATGACAATATGCTATACATCTGTAACCGCTGTTTCTGCAGAAAGTATGCATTCTTCCATTTTTTCCCCATGTCAATCGATGACTTCTTTCGTGGAGAGAATATTAGATAAAATGACCTCGACAGTTCTGTGCTTTCAAACAGTCAGGAAATGTAACACAGAAAATATTGCAGTCGAGTTTGAACACTGTCCCTGCCTAGCCATTAGAAATATACATCTTACACTTAAAAGGTTCCTGGGTATAACGTGGAATCCGAAAGACTGAAACATTTTGGCATACTTAACATTATGCAGTAAACAATGACGAAAATTTTACAAAAAGTTTTACTGGCACACTGTGATAAGAACGAAATAACACACATCCATATACATTTTCTGTTTCAGTAGACAGAAGAAAGAAAAAAAAAATCTGCAGAGCATGAAATTGCCATTATGATCCAGATGAAAATGACGCCTAACACAGAAACACTATGCAGGCACTAAGTCTGTCCAGTTACCATCTTTTTCTTCTTCTTCCTGGAGACTGCGTTATCAGCCGAACACGCAATTTATACAGATATCACGCTTTTCTTTAGTCCATTTCAGTGATGAATACACTTCATAAAGATGCCACTTTGCTGTGTAATGCAGGCAGATGTAAATCGTGACTTTTTCGTGAAGCGAATTGAAATAATTTTTTTTCCCAACTTCTACTATATTTATGCAATTGGTGGCTTAAGTCATAGGAAAGATAGAGAGCTAACAGACAGATGTAGACCTAATACTGTGAATAAATTAGTGGACATTGAATGAAACGTCACTGTTGATACTCAAGATATCAGAAATGCAAGGAAGAGACAGGTAAAACAACTGCTCTCGGATAGCCTTCCGGAACCTCCACAGTTTGAATGTGAAACAGGTGCAAGCATTTTACTGACTGAAGTGCAAGCTACAACAAAAGGAAAGAACGATGATATAACTCCAGGCCCTAGTATCTTCGTTGTACATTTGGTGTGTGTTTAATATTTTTATGTATCTTGGTGTACTATGATGCTCTATGTGTTTATGCCTTGTAGTGTGTACAGCATACTTGCATACGTTAAAAGAATTGTGACAGCGATTTGCTTCAGAAAGTTTATAAATTTATCACGAAGAACTCCACGTTTGGCAGACATTCATATCGCAGGACTCAAGCATCCTCCAGCAGAATAAATCCCCTCGACGAGAAGAAGACTCGATATGCCGTTGAGGTAACTAAGGCTCTACAGTTGAAATATGACAACTTCAACATTCATAGGAAAGTTAGAGAGCTAACAGACAGATGTAGACCTAATACTGTGAATAAACTAGTGGACATTGAAGGAAACGTCACTGTTGATACTCAAGATATCAGAAATGCAAGGAAGAGACAGGTAAAACACCTGCTCTCGGATAGCCTTCCGGAACCTCCACAGTTTGAATGTGAAACAGGTCCAAGCATTTTACTGACTGAAGTGCAAGCTACAACAAAAAGGAAAGAAAGGTGATAGATAAAACTCCAGGCCCTGCCAAGATAAACGCATAATTATTTTTTTAAATTACTTGATGATGATAATGATTGACCATAGTGTTCAATTACATCTACAACTCTGGCAGTATTTCTCGAGATTGGCTCAAATCAGAGTTTATTACATTACCAAAAAAAAAGACCGGAGCTAAGTCATGTGGTGACTACAGAACGATCAGCCTTATGAGCCCCAGGTTGGAAATCTTTCTGGAGGTTATTCATCAAAGGATACATAAGATCGGTGATCATCTACACAATTCGAATGCAGAAATGCAGTTGGAACACGAGAAGCTCTGTTCAGCATTCAAGTACTGTCTCATGTTCTCTGTCCTCCTGTATGGCGTTGAAGCGTGGACATTAATCGAAACTATCAGTAAAATGTTAGAAGCATTTGAAATGAGTCTGTATCGAAGAATGTTGAGAATACAATGGATACGCCACAAATGCTGAAGTGCTCCGCAAAATGAAAAAAAAAAGATATGGAAATATTGACAACCTTAAAACACGGAGGCCGCAGTACCTTGGCCACATCATGAGGAACAATAGCCATTATGAACTCCTGCGGTCTGTTCTCCAGGTAAAAATACCAGGAAAGAGAAGTGCTGGTAGAAAAAGAACGCATTTTGAGTTAACGATACACAGCACATGTGAACATTTGCATACCTGAAGCCTCGAACTTATTTGGGTTAATAGTTAGAGGCGACAGCAATGTGATTCTGTTTCACAATGAATGCGCTAAACTAAAAGCGAATTTCATACAATAATAAAACCTTTTTGTTTCAAAAACTGTTAATCGGCGAGTGAAAGAACGCGAAATTGTATGCACTTCAGCTAACTGAATTTAAAATATGTTATACGGAAGATTTTTTATGAAAAAAAATTATGTATAACCTGAGCGTGGAGGACGCGGCTTCAAATCCCCGTCCGACTATACAGATTTTGGATTTCCATGGTTTCCCCTAAAATGCCATGGCCGAATTTAATCCCGTTCCTTGTCCCTAGTTCTTTCACGCTTCTACTGACCTCCATGACTACGAGATGTAAAGCCAAAGGTATAAAAAATATAATAATTGAAAAAGATATGGCTGCCATGGATGCCGCGATTGTATTCTGTCGAACGGAAACATAAACGAAATGTCGTCTATATCTGAACCCTGGTCTCGCATTCGTGAGGACGCAGGTTTGAACTCGCATTCGGGAGGACGGCGGTTCGAATCCCCCGTCTGGCTATACAGATTTCGGTTTTCCATGGTTTCCCGAAATTACTCCAGGAGAATGCTTAATTAGCAACTATTCTGAAATGTACTATACAAACACATATACTCAGTGATCTCACAGTCTATACTAATATATGTCACGTTTAATTGAATTAGTTTAATATTAGCGCTCTAAAACCCAACCCTTCCGAGGGCCAGGTGTTGTGTATTTTTTTTTTTTTTTTCTGTGGCAGGCAGACGGAGGCACGCGGTGAAGCGGCCCAGCCATTAGGGGCGTGAGCCCGCCGCGACAGCTAAGATTAATTCGCTTGCGCTGTCCCAGTTAAAATACATATCTTTCGAACCAGCAGTCCGATTTAAATGAAATAAACTGCATTTTAATACTCAGAAAAAGTAGATGTTAAAAGATACGTCACACCACTAGTACAAATTAAGAATGAAATAAAATAAAAAAGAAAAAGTGTATTTCGAGCGTAATTGAGGTTTAAAAAAATAATAAAGCCATTTAGACGATTTGGTCACACGACACTCATTAGAATACGATTTATGACCCGTAACAACGTGGCACGTGGCAGAGGCGCGCACCTGCGTCCGCTGCGATGGCGGCGGGGGCGGGAATGACCACAAACTGACCGCAAGTTGGCGCCTGCCCGCCTTCGATACGTCACACCACTAGTACAAATTAAGAATGTAATAAAATAAAAAGTGGCGGCGCGGGAGCCTTTGATAGCGTGGGAAGCGCTTGGCGTGATAACGCAGTGCGTCCCCCGATGATAAATGTGACGCAGCTGTGCGCGGCGGCGCGGGGGCCTTTGATAGCGTGGGAAGCGCTTTGCGCCCCCGATAATTAATGGCTTCCAGCTGCGCGCGGCGGCGCGGCGGCCGGCTGCAAGGGGAGCGATAATTAATGGCCTTGTTGACAGGTGTTGACATGACTAATGGCTTCCGCCTGCGAGGCCTGGCGAACACCTGCGCGACGTGGGTGGTCTGGCGAACACCTGCGCGACGTGGGGGGTCTGGCGGCACGTGCGCGGCGGGGGGAGGGGAGGGGGAAAATCCAAGATGGCGGCGCACAGACATAAGAGCACTACTCATACAGTTACACAACCAGATTAGATAGGTCACTGCAAGAGTAGGCCCTATCGCTATAAATTTATCCATTGCTCTCAGTAGGATGATGTCGTTCTCAAATGTTTGTTGGTGTAATGTAGACAATCAGCATATGTTACTACTTTGCACCTAAAAGGCTAGCCTTATTGTAAACAAGTGCTGTAAGTCTAATTTAAGTGGGTCAAGTTTACATCGCGATACAGTGAATATGATATTGTGCCTGCTTTAGTCCAGTTCAGTTTACGCTGAAAATGTAGGATGAAATTAATTGTCATAACTTGTGATTTGTGAACTACGAAACGTGATGAAGCAAACGTTGTTGTTACCCGAAATGTAGTTCGCGATGCATTTCATATGTTTAGGTGTGTCTACATAGTTTGATTTTGTAGCGACAATATTAATGTAAATGTGGGTAGGTTTAAATGCAGTCTGTACCGGAAGGGACAAACAATTTAATTATTATTAGTTGTTAGTAATTTCATAAGCACCATGTTAGTAACACAACGTGTATCGCGTATCGCAATATGAACTACTCCCATTTAAGCTTCTGACTTTTGGAGGCAGCATATCTCGCAAACTAAGAGAGATATCGAAATGTTTTATTATTTACTTCCGATTTGTCTCGTCGTGTTACATACGAATCTATCATCAAATTTCACCTTGGGGTAAGAGTAATTTTTATTCTGAATTTCAACCCAAAAAACTTCACTTTTGAGACAGTATATCTCGAGAACTAAGCAGGATATCGAGAAAAAATATTCTTCATTTTTGATTTGTCTCATCAAGTTACATAATAATCTATCATCAAATTGCGGTGCCACGGTTGTAGTATGATTCCCTTGAGGTGTTTGTGCCTATTCCCCGTGTTTCTACGGCCATCCAATATGGCGACCTCCCCACCCCACTTCTCTCTTCCCGGCTTCAGTCCAAAGCGTGGTGAAGGTCCCTTGCGTTGCCTCAACTATCTTCCTTCCTCCATGGGTACCGTCACCTTTCCTCTTTGCTTTTTATGTAAATCGCATACACTACTTTTCAGAGATCAAACAAGAACGTTATGAAAAATGCAATGCTGTGTTCAGTTTGGAAGTGAAGAAATTGATGCACTTGATAAACCAATAGCTCCGAAGCAGGAAATATAATTCTGTTCTTAAGCTTAAGTTGTACTTAGTTTCTGGTTATTTACACAGATACATACAATTCTGTTGTCAGATTGCGGAACTGAAACTGAAAGAAGATATTTAAGTTTCATCAGCACGTCTTTACTGTTTTTTAAAATCCTGTAACACCATCTCTTGACAGAAATTAGTACTAAAAAAATAGATAACACCGAAATTTGGATGTTAAAGAAGAAATTGGATGCTGTTTTTGAATAAACTGTAATTAAATTATTGCTTTCTTTTTTTGTATTTTTATGGTTCACAGAAGCATTGAAGGTTCACTCATTTCTCAAATAATTCAATATGTTTGCACATGTTCTAATAAATCGACCCCAACTTAACCAAGTATAATAACTGGCCCACAGTCATTCAATTCCTTTTACAATTTGAAAAATTAAAAGAAGCTTAAACTAATATTATTAAAAATCATAATGAAAAAACAATCATTTAATACTTTAACATGCAAATTTCTACTTCAAAGCAGAATTAATTAATCGTATTGACATATCGAAAAAAACATTACCAATATGTTATGAGCAAATGAAGTCTTTTTTAAATAGTAATAATAATAACAATTTTACCAGTTGAAAGGTAACGCCAATGCAACTGTTTAATTTATTTATTGTTGCGTCGTACGAGTTTCACCTCTCATCGAGGCATCTTCAGTGACGAATTATTTTCATTTGTTAATATGGTATGCAGCTGCGCATCTCCGTTTTCTTATCCAAAGCATGTTTTGCTTGTATCATATTTACAATATTGTACTTTCTCATCATTCAGTCGTCTGTTGGAGCCAGCTGGTTTGTAGTTAAAAACGGAGGTGCGCGGCTGCATACAATATTAACAATTGTAAATAATTCGTCGCTGATGATGCCTCGATGAGAGGTGAAACGCATACGACGCAACAATAAATAAATTAAACATTTGTATTGGCGTTATCTTTGAACTGGTAATAAATTAAGCAAGTGCGCAAACATAGCCTGCAACAACATTGCAATAATAATTTTAATACTAGATTGCCAATTGTAATTCAAATCTTTCAATAAAATTCTGTAAAGCTAGGACTATATAATTAATAAAAATAGCAATAAAGAAATAATTAATTGTAATGTTATGTTGTTGCAGGCCATTTTTACTGACTGAAAGGATAACGGGAATGCAACAGTTTAATTTGTTTATTCTTGTGTCGAACTCGTTTTCCTATCCTCAGGGTACCGTCAGCGAAGAATCCGCCTTAAAGATTTATATATAGTTTTACAGACATTATAATATCAGGTAACAATATAATTTAAAATGTCTATGAAACTGTATATAAAATTTTAAGTCAGATTCGTCGCTGACGATACCCTGAGGAGAGGGAAACGAGTTCGACACAAGAATAAACAAATTAAACTGTTACATTCGCGTTATCCTTTCAATTAATAATTAATTAGAACGTGTAAATTTCTGTTTTGAAGCAGAACTGATTGATCGAATAGGGGTAACTGTGTTTTTGTTATAGAAAGTAAATAATTTTTTTTTATATGCAATATTTGTTAATACAGTCGAACCGTAGAACCTCGATAAGTCGAAAATATCTACAACTCGAAATAAATCTTTGTTCCCTTCTCTTCAAGCCCCATAACCTTCATTACGCGAAATCTGAGACCTCGATAAGTTGAAATAATCAGTATTTCACTACAATGTACTTCAGTGCATATTTTCACTCTATAACTTAAAAAATATAATATTTGATCTCTGTATCTCGAATATATCAATGTTTAATAATTCTAGTACCTATACAACTCTACGATTATAAATTAACAATCTCTATAGCTCGAAGAGAAAATAAGAAAGGTACCGATTTTAATAATATTGCCGGATATACTTTCTTAGAAGCAATTTTTAGGAGTCTGCATTAAATAGGGTTGATTGCAATATTTTTCGAGGAAATTATTACAGATTTTTACGACTGACATCGACGGGTGTTTACCAGGTGTCCCTTTATTTAATTTTGGATATTTATTATTATGTATTGTCGTGGCTTTAGTTTGAGCTCTACCGAAACAAGTCTTAAATATCACAGAGTCAGTTTGATTCTACTGGCACACACGTCAATTTTTGAGACAATACACAAACACTGTTACTGAAGAATGAGTGCTGTGAAACGTAAATTGAAAAGTCTCTCTGGAAATTTGAAGTGCTGGAAGCTGTAAAGAACTGTAAAACGAAGGAAGATGTTGCTAATCAATTTCATTTACCGGTCAGTTTTATGTCAACAATAATTAAAAAATGAATCAGAAGCTATTTAAAAAATTGAAAGTGGTGAGAATTTGTTTTGCAAAAGACAACGAATAGCAAAGTTAAAAGATTTAAGCAGAGTCGAAACCAAAACATTAGTGTAAATGGACCAATATTATAAGAAAGGCATGTTATCTTGTCTGTGAGTTTTTTAATGTTTAAATACACCTACAAATTCTTAATTTGAAAATAAAAAATACTTATTTAAAACGAATTTTTATTTATTGCACCTCGGTAATTGAAAATTAAGTAAATACAATCTAAATCTGTGCAAGTCGAACATGTACCTACAAAAACCTCTCAAAGTCAAAATCCTTTACAACTCGAAACTCTGCAACTCAATTTGGAAACAAAGTATCCAAAATACTGTACAAAAACCACCATAATATCTATAATAATATTTCATAACATTCCAATGGAGCACACGGT